>VDFB02125591.1:64709-166379 GCA_007258455.2 Sequoia sempervirens | reverse complement strand
AAATGACCAGAAAACACCTACTTAATCATTAAAATTGATCATTTATCATCAATAAACCACATGGGAGCTCATAAGATAGCATGAATAAATCATAAAATGCATTGAAAATCACTAACATATCATGCTATTCAATATTCCTTTGCATTTCATCAACCTTCGGGAAAATCTGCCAGAGACGGATTCCCGCGAAAAATGAGCCAAAGAGGATATCAAAAAATCAGAGAGACAACGGATTTTGGAAAAATCCAGACTTGACAGAGATCCGCAGATAATGCAAAATTCCAAACCAATGGAGATTCCCAAAACAAAGGATTCGGCAAGAGTCAATCATTTCATTTAGAAGTCTCAGCAACTTCTGGGAGTCTCGCCGAAGAATTTCATCGGCAAAGGTTTTGCTAAGACTTAGTGGTTTCGGTGTAATGTCCTTCCGACTAGGGGGAGTCTCAGCGAAACAAATGAGTTTATTTCGTCCAAACAAAATTCATTTGGAAAGAGGTCATGCTGAATGGGGGCACGTCTCACCGAAGGCAAATATGAAAGTCATGCCGATGAGAGATCTTCTTCAAGGTAAAGTCACAACGACTCCCCCTTGTCTCACCGACCATCAAAGTTTAAGTAATAACTTCGGCCAGACTAAATTTCATCTAAATGATGTCTCAGTGAACTTAAAGAGTCTTTCCAAACGTCGATGTAACAAACATCTTGATGTGACCAGTGGGTAGTCGGGGTAAGGTCTCAGTGAATTTTCTTGGTCTCGCCGACTAGCGATAGAACATGAGAGACCTTCGGTGTGAGAAAGACACTGTCACAGTGAACATGTAGAATTAGGAGGGCTTTCGGTGAAATGTTTTGACTTCGGCTAGAGGTCCCAGTGACTACGCAATGTTTCACCAATGTAGATTTCTATCCGTATAACCTCTCACTGACAATATGTGGTCTCCCCGAAAAAGATCTAGGCTCGCTAAGAAAAGAAGGCCTTGCTATGAAGTCCTGGCGAACATTAGGAGTCTGGCCAAAAGTGAAGGTCTGGGCAAGAGTAGTGAGCTCGCCAAAAGGTTTCTCCGAACAGATAGAATCTTCCCAACTTTTAAGGGTACTCCACAAGAATAGAAAATGTTTGGTGAAAGGTCTCGCCGAAAGGGGGAGGTCTTGGCAAAGCAAATGAATATTGGTAAAACTACTGGATCCCGCTATGACCTCTTGTCGACTAGGACTTGTCTTGCCAATGGCGATTATGAAAGTGCATGTCGATGAGACATTTTCTCATGGGGTCAAGTTTCGATGAATCCTCTTTTTCTCACCGACAGAAATAGGAGACTTTATCGACGAGAGAAATGATATTGTCACAGCGATCCAATATGAACTTAGGAAGACCTCTTCGTCAAACAGGGTGATCGATATGACATCTCACTAACTTTGAAAGGTCACAGTGAATAAAATTCGGAAGGGATGGATTATCCTAGACTGCGACGTTGAGTCACAATTTTACCCAGACACCAAATCGACCATGAATTTCAACAGTTTAACTCAGGACAAGTTAGGGATGGACCTTTCTACAGAATTTTCTTTTGCATTCTAGGTCAATTTTAAGATGAAATCACCTGATATGGCACTGCCCTAGGTCTAAAACCCTACTCATCTGCCATTAGCGCACATGAAAGTTCAAAATTTAGTTGTTTCCACTGTTAATTCATCACTAGGGTTTACTAATTACTCTCAGGAAAGATCCATCGAAATGCAAATAGACAAATGAGCTCAAAACTCGCCTGGGAGATGACAAATGATGCAATACTAAACAATCCTGGCATGAAATAAACAAATACACAGGAATTCAAATCCCACAAGCTCTCACAATACCAACGTTCCATTCATAATTCAATCAAAGGTAGGGCAATAAAAACATACCATTATAAAGTGGAAATCGATCTGAGGATCAGCAAATGCAAAGCTCAATGGTGTCTATAATGAACACAGATGATAATACACAAGAAATCACCACCAAATGAAACCAATTCAAACCCAAACACCTAAATGCCCAAAATCTCAAAGAACAAACTCTAAGGATGTAGCTCTCAACTTGGACAATGGCAAAGATAAGCAAGATGGCAAAAAGATCCTAGAAACCAAGTAAAACCCAGCCTTCACAACACGTATGAAGCCATTAATGCAATTGATAAGACAGTCATGAAACCCGAGGAGCTGACAACAAGGCAGAATCCAGGGAAATTGGGCCCACACAGAAATCCATGAAAACTAAAAATTCTCGAGCAACAAGATCCAACCGGAATTCAAGCAGGATCTGGGAAAATCGAACCAAGGCAGAAAATCCCGAATCAGGGCAAAAGCCCGAAATTCGTCCAGAACTTAATATTTTCAATGAATAACCTAGGGGAAAAACTTAGGCAATCAAAATAAAATTTAAAGCACATGCCTAAATAAGACAAAACCTCAAAAAGAAAGGGCCAAAACACCAAGACCAAAGCGAAAGAGGGTCCCTTCCTCTAGCAAGGCATGTGTGCAAAAAACTGCACAACAAATGGCTACTTCTACTGGGAAAATGCTTCAAAGCATTTGATGATGAACAGGGATCGAGAACCCAGAATCTTTGGTTTCAATCTCACAATCAAATAAACAAGTCATAATGCAAGGATTCAAAGAATCATAACCAAAGGATAGATCAAACCCTCCATAAACTGAAATAAAAGTATGTGCACATGAGTTCATTTCCCTCCTTAAGCTACTATAGAAACCAAGTTCAGTCAAGTTAGGCTACGTAATGATTCTAACTTCAAAAGCAACCTGGATAGGTTATCGATACCAGTCAGGCGTCCATAGCCCCAACGAGGTTATCATTGTGACTCTCTTGAACATAGCTCTACTACTAGCCAGGCGTCCATAGCCCTGGTAGAGATATTCAGGTACCCCTGATAAGTTGAATTTATTCTTTTGATATTCAATATTTCACTTTTCTTTCCTTTGATATTCTTTATATGTCTCTTTTGTTTCAGCTTGTGAACAATGAAGCTCACACTCAGGGCTGAGAACCAAAGTGGCGCTGAAGCAGAAATAGGATTTTTCACTTGACAAGACTTCACAAGGATTCCTATAGTGACATCAGGATTCTTATGATATACGATGAGTATAATATTTTCAAAGTACTTCAAATTCGAATCAAAGCCTATGATCAATCATCTATAAATCTGACATTAAGACTATTGGCAATAACAAAGACTTCAACCGTCCTTTCAAGATGCAAGACCAAAGCTCACCAAGGAAATACTTAGAACAATTCCAGAGAAGATAGATTTTCCATGCAGATGCAACACACCCAAGCGAAAACAAAGAAACCCCCAAAGAAAAATCAGAGCAAAAACAAACAAACCAAAAGCAAACCTACACTAACCAAAATGAACAAAAGCAAAGAAGAAAGGAAAACCCACTCTAACTATATACAAAACAAGAGCTGAAAACAACTCAAGACCAAAAATAATGCTTCGAATACTGTCAATTGACAGGCAGTGGGATATCTTCTCCAATGAGAGTTCTCAAACGAAAATCATTATCTCCTAGAATTTTTGAGATCTGGTAAGGTCCAAGCCAAATTTTATCAAATTTTCCATGCTCTCCCTTACGGTCGTGGGATTTATGCCAGGAAAGAACCAAGTCAAAAATCCTAAAATCCTTAACCTTGGCTCTCTTATCAAACCACCTCTTGACAACCCCTTAATTTTTAGCAAAGTTCTCCAGGGCTTCATCCCTTTTTTCTTCAAGGTGCAATAGTTCGGCAAGTCTTTCCTTACATTTATCTCCCTCATCATAATAGTCATTAATGAACTGAAGGGTAGGAATTTTCAATTGTATAGGAAACACAGGTTCTAATCCATAAACCAGGTGGTAGGGTGACATCCCTATGGAAGCTTTATGTCTTGTATGATCTACCCAAAGAGCAAACCTAAGTTGGGTATGCCAATCCTTCGAATTTCTTTCTAAAAATTTGAGGATAATAGTCAGGATATTTTTGTTAGATGACTCAGCCAACCCATTACCCTGCGGATAGTAATTGGAAGCAAATTTTATAATGATCCCATGATCAAAATCCCAATTAGAAAATTTCAACGATGAAAATGCAGGACCATTATCACATACCAAAGACATAGGGCATCCACAATGATTAAGAATACCTGATTTAAGGAAGTTAATTACTACCTCTGAAGTACACTGCTTGCATGCAAGAGCTTTTGTCCATCGTGTAAAATAATCAGTAATGGTGAGAATATACCTATGACTAGTGGAGGAGGGTGGATTGATGGGACCAATGAAGTCCATCCCCCATTGTGCAAAGGGTTTTACCTCGAATACTGGTTGGAGTGGGAGTGCGGCATACTTCTCTCTGGTGGCCATCGTCTGACACACATGGCATGTCTTGACGTGACTGTGGGTGTCTTTGAACAATGTAGGCTAGTAGTAACCAACTCTAAGAATCTGGTTTGTTGTAGATGGTGCTGACCCATGTCCTGTACCATATCTGTCATGGAATTTTGACATCACTTTTTCATATTTTTCCTTACCTAGGCAACTTAAGTACACACCCTCGTGATTTTTCTTGTATAAAATAGCTCCTTTTAACATGAAACTATCACTCTTTAAGCGCAATTCCCTTCTTTGTACTGAATTCAGATGCTCAGGGCATCTCTGGGTCAGGAGGTAATGAACAATATCATCATACCACTCTCTTGGAGAAACATCCTCTAAAGTATAAGCCTGAGTCGTAAGCTCAAGGCCTGTCTCTACCATTGTCTTTGTGAGCCCCTGCTCTCTTACCAAATTCATGGGCTGAATTTCCATATCATACTCTTGTATCATAGTTACCAACTTGGCTCTACATTCTCCCAGTTCATTCTGTATCAATAACAGCTTGACTACAGGATTAGGAACTATAGAAAAGATCTTATTTTTGAGGATGTAATGTATGAATTTTTTGACTACCCTAACTAAGGCATAAGCCTGCTTCTCCACATTTGGGTACCTCAACTCCGCATCCTTCAATCATGTGCTCATGAATGCTATGGGATGTTCGTTGCCTTGGTCATATTTTTGAGTTAATATAGCAGCATAGGAGTGGTCAGAAGTAAATGAATATATGTAGAATGGTTTAGCATAGTCGGGACTAACTAAAACTGGAGCTTTAGCAATAGCCTTCTTTATTTCAGCAAATGTTTCCTTCACTTCTGCATTCCACTCCACCTTGGCCTCCTACTTCAACATTGCATTCAGTGGCTTAACTATTTCTGCAAACCCAATGATGAACTTCCTAAAAAAGTTGATCTTGCCGAAGAATGACTTCATTTCTTTTTTACTAGCAGGTGGTGGAATCTTGAGAATAGCCTCTATACATTTTGGATCGATTGCAATCCCCTTCTCAGAGATAATATGCCCTAGTAACTTACCTTCTGTAACTCTGAAGATGCATTTCCTGGGATTGAGCGATATGCCAAACTCTCTGCATTTCTGGAAAACTTTACACAAATTTGAGATATGATCACCTCTCTTCCTTGAAAATACTATCAGATCATCCAAGTAGATGATTATGCACTTCCCAATTAGATCTTTAAAGGCTATGTCCATTTCTCTCTATAATGTAGCTCCAGCATTAATCAAGCCAAAAGGCATTCTTCTATAAGCGAAAGTGCCCCACTTACTGGTGAAAGCAGTCTTGTGTCTATCCTCATATTGCACCATGACTTGGTTGTACCCTGAATAACCATCCAAGAAGGACATCATCTGAGATCCATTAACAATCTAGAGTACTTCATCTAGTGAGGGTACCGGATAATTATCCTTTTCTAATGCCCTGTTTAGGTTCCCAAAATCTACACACAATCTGATTTCACCATTTTTCTTTTGTACAGGAACTAGGTTTGCAACCCAAGTAGAGTGTCTAACCAGAAATATTATCCTTATAGACAACAATTTCTGCACTTCCTTCTATATTATTGGTTCCAGCAAAGCATTAATAGGCCTCTGCCTCTATCTAAAGGGTTTCACTCCTGGATTGAGAGGGATAGTATGATTTATGACTGATGTATCATAAGTCTTCAAGTCTTCATAACTTCAGGCTATCACATTTGGATATCTATGTAGTGCCTCTAAGATTCCTTTCCTTTCTTCTAGGGTGCACAATTTACCGAGGAAGATGTTTTTGACATCATCCTAGGATCCCACATTATACTTATCACACTATCCACTAATGGACTCTTTCTTGGCATCCTGTTCTTGATTTTTTATCCTATCCAGATCAAATATTCTTTCTAATTGTACCATCCCCCTAGGAATAGTGTTGGTCTTCAAATTTATTACCCTTTCGAGGTCCATCTCTGCTTCTTGGAGCTCAGTTTAATCGATTATGTGAGAAGCAAAAACATTTGTATTTGTGATAAAATCTAGAATATGCTTGTCATCTTCAAATACCTAGAAGTTGGTGACATGGTCAGGTATTGAGGGTACTGCGGTCCATTCTACGGTAAACTTCTTCAACCCAGAAAGAGATAGAGGTTGCAGAGTACTGGCTGCCTAGGCCAAGGAATCAGTTGTCTGGTTTTTATTTCATGGAATCAGCTGAATATTGAAGGCATCAAATCCTTCAATAAGGTCCCATACTCTATGTTTGTAGTTAGTCATTCTTCTGTCATGACAAGAATATTGTCTCGTAACTTTCTTGACAACTAATTCAGAATCTCCATACACTTGCAAGATCTTAACCTTCTTCTTCAAGGCCATTAACAATCCATGAACCAAAGCTTCATATTTTGCTACGTTATTTGTACAATGAAACTAAAGTCTATGAGCAGCAGAAAATGTCTTACCTTTTGGGCTGATTAGCTCAAATCCTGCCCCAGCTCCTTGTTTTGATTTGGACCCATTGAATCTCAAAGTCCAGCAAACAACACCTATGGACTTCTTTGCTTCTTCACTTACATTGTTGTTGTTGGATGGCTTTTCAGAAGGAATCACTCCTTTTCCTTTGTGGTCTTCTTGGACATCCATGTTGTCAATTTTAACTACATGAGTGGGGTTGATCTATTTCTGTATTTGTTCCACTACAGCTTGGCATAAGTAGCAATCCAATTTTGAATGTGAACATTATGTACCCTGCACCAATTGGAAAAAATTAAATCTCCAAAGCTCATTCTTCTTCCTAACTGAATCTGATCTTCAATACATTTTTGAATGAACTCTTGAAATTTGTCTAACAAAGCCAACTGATTATCTTTTGGATCATTATTACTTTCAGCTGGTTCGCCATTGTCTTTAACTGGTTCCACTAGGGCTTCAACATCACTAGACTCTGTCGTAAGGTCAACAAGCACTATGTGGAGCATAAGAACTTCCTCCACATCTAGTTTTTCAAGAGGAGCAGTAAGCATGTAGTTACCCATACTTACTTCCGACACCAGGATTTCAGCGGAGGTTTTCTGATATTCTGTAATCATGTACTTCATTTTGGGTTCTCTTTCAATTATAATCTAATTTGGCACTCCTTTCCAGGGAAGCCACATATGGGAATGGTTAGTTGAAACATATCCACTCAAAGCCCTGGTAAAGTCCCTTCCCAAGATTAAGCCATAAGGGTTAGGAATGTTAGCCACCTGTATATTGATAACCTACTAAATTCTAGGATCAAAAGCAATCTACATGTGAATCATATTCAACTCTCCTACAACATTGACTTCAGTCATATCCAACTATGTGACTTTCTTTTGAGAATCAGCAGGGGTGATACCCATAGCCCTACAGACACCAAGGGGCATAACATTGGTTGAGGCACCAGAATCTAGCAGACAATTATGTAAATTCTTGTCGAATACATGGACAGAAATCAAGAAAGGAGGAGTATATATTTTCCCTTGAAACAGAGTTAAGGGAGTGTCTACTTGAAAAACTTGAGATTTGTCCCTTTCCCTCCTAGTGTCTCCAAGGGGCATATGGACTTGATCAAGAGACTTATTTTGTCTTCCTACTGACTGAGAACTAAATACTCTGTTGACATTCTTGCTAACTAATTTATCTTGTGTCATGAAACTAGCATCATAAGATCCCAAGACTGCATTTCTAATGGATGGAACTTTTAATAACTCAAATGTAGATAGATTTACGTTCAATTTTTAGAGTTCTTCAATGACATACGTGGCCAATTTTTCTTCATTCAAATCGGTAGGAGTCTCCTTCGGGTATTCCACCATCTTTTCTTTATTCACATCAGCATTTCTTCTTTTTGGTACATCAGCATGTCCTGGATCTTGAGACAAATATTGCTTGGACACCTGAGGTAGTGATGGATTATTGCTAGCATTAGGGTCTGGAGGTATGTTGAAATTATTCAGTGGGATGGAAGTAGTAAAGGGGCCTCCTGCCTATGGGTTCCTGTGTGGCAACTCTCTCAAGTCATACTTCTTAACAGGCCTCTAGAAAGTCTGCACTTCCTCAATATAAGCTTCTTCTTTGACATAAGCCTCTTCTTCATCTCTAGGACCATTATCATTCACTGGATTCTCATCAAATAATTGTGTCATTTCATCTCCATTGCACACATGGTCTACCTCGTCCTCCAACTGGTCGGGTTCCTCTTTGGGTACATTCTCCTCACTTTGTGGAAAAGGAGCATGGTTTAATACCAACACTGGTAAATCATATGGAAGAGAGGGTACAATTTTTTGACCGCTTGCATTGTTTTCCACTTCATACTAAAAGATTGAGGCTGCTATTTGAAATTCTTGACAGTCTAATTCATAATGTTGACTAGTCTTATGGATCCTACACCACCCTGATAAAGCAGCCTCAGCTAGATATACACTGTTGGGAGGCTTCTCTTGATTAACCGGCTAACTGACAGACTGATTGACAAGTTGATTAATTGGTTGATCCAGTGGCGTGGGGACTCCTCCATTGTTGGCACCTATGTTCCAAGTCCTATTTTGTCTTGATTGTTGCCTTCTTTTGAATCCTTTTCCACCACCTGTTCCTCTATCAAAGTTCTGACTTGATGATTGTCCTTTATCATAATTCAATCTTTTTTCATTTTTATATCCCCTGTCATTGTTAAATCCTCTATCATTGTTATACCATTGGTCTTGGTCATATCCTCTATCATTATTGTATCCTCGGTCCTAATGTTGTCCTCTATCAAAGTGTTGTGGATTCTCTCTGTTCTAATTAGATTGCATATTCCTCTGAGTAGCTTGCAACTGACTGTTTTGGTTCCTTAAATAAGTCACTTCCATATTTAGCCTTTTTATTTGTCCATACAACTCATCAAGTCTCTCCTTGTTAGGATTACTATGTGGAGGCTGACTCACATTATTTTGGGAATACCCCACTGCAGTATTGGCATTTAGCGATTGGTTCAAGACCTCAGAATTCTGCAGGTATGAAGGATAACTAGCCTGAGGCTGGATATGTAGAGTTTGATTCCCATTTTGCTGAGAGTAACTAATTATGGATGATATTTTTCCTATAGAAGGTCCTAGGTGAGGGACCAGAGGAAACTGAGGTACCAGATTCATGATAGGAGTGTGGTTAGCAAAGGCCTGGTTGAGAGTTGGAACTTTTCTAGGGTGAGCAATAGGTCCTAATGAGGGTAAAGGCCCAAACAGATGTTGCCTTAGATTAGTGATAACTTTTACAGCCTCTACATATGCATCTAGTAAACTCTCTGGGGGGTTATTACTCCATTTCATAAAGGTAGCTACCAAACTATCAAGTCCTTCATAATAGACTTCTAAGGTGGTGGGTTCATCAACAACATAAGGGGTCTGTAATCTGGTATATGCATGATGAAACCTATTGTTGAAAGATCATATGGGTTCATTGACTTCCCTCTTCACATTAGTAAACTGGCAGTAAAGCTCATTGGAACTAATGGGGATTCAAAACTTCTGCAAAAAGGAAACTTCTAACTCAGTCCAATGTTGGATAGATCCGGCAGGTAAATGGTTATACCAATAGAATGAATCTTCCCCTAGTGAATAGGGAAACAACCTACATGCTACATCCTCATGGTTTATACCCCTATCTTTAAGGCCAGTCTAAAAGATCCTGATGTGTTCCTCAGCAATTCTATTTAGATCATTGATATGGAATTTTGAACAAAAGTGTTCAAGGTTTTTTGGCATGACATTGTAGACAACAAAACTCAATGGAGATTGGTTCATTGCTAGGAAAGCCATTGGTGGAGGTGGAGGTGGTAATGGCTAATTTATGACTGGCCAAGGTTGTGGACTGGGAATCGCCTCAAACTCATATGAACTTGATGAAGATGGGGATGATGGAGATGTGGGAAGTGGATGGGATGATGATGACTCTCCCCTTCTATTGGTCCTTCTCGACCTAGTAGGGTCTAGTAACTCTTGACATTATTCCTCTCCTGGATTGGATCTTGTTCTTCTTCTGAATCTATCAGGAGACATAGCGTTCAAAAATCGATCTAGCTTGCTTATTCAAAGCCCTCCTTCTAGCGTCAACATTGTTGATGGTGTTTTCTACACATCAACAATACAGAAAAGATGCAATATCCTATCTCTCTTGAAATTTAAATCTCTATCAGCAAGCCTCAAGAGATAACCCCAAGGTCTCTAACGTCAGGTCTTGACAATGCATGAACAACTTAGTGATAAAATGTGAAAATGTTGATAATCACAATGGGACCTTACTACAAGCAAACTACTGAATCGATTCTATCAGATTTAACAAATTGATGATGCTTCAATCCTAGATTTAACCAAATAATTAAAAAAAAAATAAGGGTTTCAAAGATATTTCTAAATCTAATACTACTCCTAAGATCAACAATGAAAGTAACGAACACTTGAAATGGATCAATCCCTCTAAACCGATCTCTACTTGACCCAGATAAATCTGCAATCTTATAGAGAATAGTGCAATCTTCTGAGGTGTTAGGATTTTCAAATTATAAACATTTATTCAAATAACCCTATTGCAGTTAAAATGAACAAACCCTCACAATCAAACTAAGCACACTAAAATAAGAAGTCCAGGCTAACTTTGCAAAGCAACTAACAATCAGTTGGTTATGAAAAGTATGGACTGAAGGATTGCTGCAACATTCAAGTATTAAATCACAAACATTATTAAATCAAATCTAATCTTAGTATTAATCTTCTCAAAGAAATTTTAAAGATAGGATAACAAGAACCATGCAAAACAAAAGAAAACAAGTATGCCACCAAGTAACAATGTCATTACTTGTATTTGAATTATCCACTATAGCAACAATTCTAGCTTTTTGTTACAATATTTGCTTAAGGGAAACTACCTGCTAACTTACTCTACTTCTAACTAGCTATGTTCTATATTCTGGTTACAAATTCTAACCTTCTAACCCTTTACAAATGAGGTGACATGCCCAATCAATAGAATCCCCCAGGAACCCATCAGCCAGACAAGGGTTTCGCAGCAATAACTCAACACAACCACCCGGCCAAGAGAGTCTTCAAAATTGGTCATATAGGCATTAAATGCACATCTCGTCCAAGTCGGCCTGAGATCCGCAGCTTGGACGATGTGCGAGAAGATAATAGGGAAGCAAAAATCGTGCCGCAGCCTATCATTAGCTCCCTTCCCTATTACCTTCACTTTGATCTGACTATGTTTGTACCCTCAAGAACGCCCCATCTAAGTTGGCCACCGGTGGCAAAGGCAAAACCCTAAGTCAATTTTCGATGAATGCAACTTGCTCACTTGAGTTTTTGACTGACTTATCCCAATCCACCTTATACACTAGATATTTATCAATGACTGTAAGGTAGGTAGCTGCATCATCCAACTAGTACTCGAACACAGAATTAGCATTACCTGGTGCAAAAACATCATGCCACCACTTCCTCAATTATTCTAGGCTCAAGTACTTGGGCACGATCTTCCTTCTTCCTGTCATAATTTCAAAAAAGGAAATGGATCTATTGTAGACACCAGCTAGGGTATCATCAATCTATTTTTTTTCTTGTAAATCCTTCTCAACACCTTCTGCCTAATCTGTAACATTTCGTACCACTCCCATGGTTCGGAAGCTCTCGAGGAAGGAAGAATTTCATCACTGACCAACCTGTCCCAGGTGTACTCTATGATGGTTCTGGTTTTCTGTATAAGGAGATCCATATCATCTTTATCTTCTGCTAACACTAGTTTCAACCACTTAGTTTCCATGCTAGCATCCTTTCCAATTGACAGAATTTCCTTAATAGCTCCATCACCCTTTATTTACACCCCTTGCAACCAATTCATAGTGGCAAGGGTGGAAGCTTTCATCTTTTCTAGCTTGGTGATGGTCTCTCGAGGTAGAGGATTTGCAGTAGAGGAAGAAGGGTTAATGGATTGTAGGGGCTTCAATAATTCTTCCAAGCATTTCTTGATATTTTCATTTTCTTTCTCTAGCTCATGCCTAGTCTTCACTTCCTTCCTCAATCTACCCACAATAACTACACTAGAATCCTCATAATCCTCAATTTCTTGCTTGACTAATGTAGGTCCTAGATTGAGGGTCCGAATATTGTAGTCCTCTCTGACCACATCATCTATGTTTTTACCTGGAGTAGGGGTGGCAATGTGAACAACTCGATCATGAGCTTCATCTCTTTCAATCCTTGAGATCACCCTAGCCTTCTTCCTACCTTTATCTTTTCCAATTCTGGCTAGTAGTGCATCCCCATTTGGTGGACTATCTTCTACAACTTGTTTTCTCTTTTATCTCTTTATCCAGCCACTCTGGAATAGTGGATTCCAATTGCACCTAAGGCTATTTTTCCTCCTGCTGATCCTTAGGTGCCTCCTCACTTAAATTTTGTTTCTCAGGGGTCTCATCAGTTTCACTTTCCTTCCTCTCAGCATGCTCCTCTTCATGTGTAGGTGAAGGATCCTTCACTACCTCTTCTCCTGGAGGAGATTTGACTTCTTCAGTTCTAACAGGGGAATCTACATATGTAACCATGGTGGACAGCATTATCTTCTCAATCTCTACCGCTGCACTATGAAGATCACCACCATGAAATTCCTCTCCCTCGGTATCCAAATGATCCTCAACATCCTCTGTCTCACTAGGCTTTCCTTGAGCTCCATGAGTGGAAGGCACATCATCATGTTGTTTCTCATGAGGAACCACCGAAGGGAGATCTTCCTTAGGCACACTACCCCTAGGAGAAGGAGTCCTTGACCTCCTTGCATATACTTTGGTTGTGTCCCCTGAACTTTCAACATTTACTACTAGTAGGGTAGTTTCTTCCTATCCCACCTTGGAGCCTACCTTCTCTAACAGTTTTATGATTTTCCTCCTCTTGGGCACAGGATCATCAGCCTCAGGTCCCTAGCTTTCAGTCTCTTTCTGCTCAGACTTCTTATTTCTTGTCCTCTTCTTAGCCTTTGTCTTTCTCTATTTTTCTGTCTCTTGGACCTCCATTTCTTGAACATCTTTAATCTTGATTTTGGAAGGAGAGACCAACTTACCCTTTCCCTTAGGATCTTGTTTGGTAGATTCTTCAGAGCTGGAGTGGGGATCCAAATCTACCATTAGCGCATAGGTGCAATGTACACCATTGTTTTTCAACTCCCATAGTTTATGCCTTAGCCACATCTTAGTAAATTTGAGAACTGGATCCATCACTTGTTTTAACTTTGTCTTTTCTTCTTCCAACCAGTTCACATCACCAATTGGTTTTTCCTTTATGGCCTCATTGGCATGATCTTGGATCAAGTTCCCATCATCTTCCAATTGTTCAAGAACTGCCCTCACATTGTATAATCGAATTGAGTCAACTAGAAGCCAGGAGAATTTCTTCCTTATGACCTCAAATTCATCACTACAGCTGACCCAGTAGTCCTCCAAATTTACCTTATGGCTATACTCTTTGTTGGCCTTCTTTTGAGCCTCTCTTGTGCTATCAAACCTGGATCTCTTGGAGTGGAAATACAAGCCAAGAGTATTCATTTCTTCTTCTGAAGCCTAGGCAGAACCAATGGAAGGACAAACCTCTCTAGTGCCAATTCTCAAGGGGAAGTCTCCACCAAATCCAATCTTATGCTTTTCCTTTGTGATGATGGCATCAAAGTTACAAATTTTCCTAGTGACTTCCAACAATATAATGTGATCAGTGGGATACCTTGGGAGTCTATATGGGGCTTTTTGGCAGCCATCAATCCGAATGTAGGAGAATGTTGGGAATTGAATCAACCAGGCTCCATACTTCTTGATGAGTTCCTTTGCTTGATCTGAAATTTTAACATGCTCTGCTTCCAGAAGCATTTTGGTGATATGCATGGTAAATGCATCATTTTCCCTCCTATAGTCTGAGCTTCCTAAATACAACTGAGGGAAAACTTCATAGATGATGTCCTGTCCGAAAATTCCCTTTGTATCCAATCCTTTGTAGGGATGGAATCTAGCAAGTGCATAGACCAAATATGAAGTCATTTCAAAGGTCTTTGTCTGCAACACATTAGACAATTGCTTGTGAATTACTTGGCTAATGACCCCTGCCCAATGGTAGTCAATTTTCTCTTGTTCCATCCTTACAATCGCATGGCACATCCAATTCTCAAATGTACCAACACTCCTCAATCCAACCACCCTGCCAAGAAACATGATGGCATCATAGTACTCCTTGAATTTTGCTCTAAACAACTGCTTAGGCAACTTGGAATAGTGTGACTTGGGCTTCTCCAACTAGGAATTGATAAGCTGTTGTGACTTCACGGTTTGTTCATCGTAGAACTCTTGAGCTGCCTCAATGGTGAATCCCACCACATGAGACTGTTTTGGCATATCAAAGGCCTAGGCAATGGAGACCGGGTTGAGATTGGAAATAACTCCCCCTTGAGGACCTATTATCCTTTGTGTGTCCTGATCACAGTGCTTGGTGCACTCAAGGACTAGCTCATAACATTGCACCATAGAAGGGAAACCAGCAACATGGGACAAGCCTGATTCCATTATCCTTCTAGTCACCAAAGGAGGATCCTCAGCCACCATTCTTTCTTTAAACTCTTCATAGTCCTAGAGGCCAACATTTGTATCAATGACTTCTAACCAGACATAAGTGATCTTACTCTTATGGACCTTTCTCTTAATGTCCAACTTAGTCCTCTCTACATCAGATAATGAGGAACCAACTGTCGCCTTGCTTAATTTAGCCTGCATTCAACATGAAAACATAATAAAAACCACAGGAAAGTAAGTTCAATTCATCAAAACACCATTAAAATGAATCTCACATAGTCAAGGTGTCATCAAATCTCATATAAAATGACCACAACACATTTTGGGTTTCAAGAACATCTGCAGAATCTGAGTTAGAGGGGAATTTTGGGAAATTCAAGACCAATCGGATTCCAACGGAATAAGTAGGAAACACCTACTTAATCATTAAACTTGATCATTTTTCATCAATAAACCACATGGGAGCTCATAAGATAGCATGAATAAATCATAAAATGCATTGATAATCACTAACATATCATGCTATTCAATATTCCTTTACATTTCATCAACCTTCAAGAAAATCTGCCAGAGACAGATTCTCGCGAAAAATGAGCCAAAGAGGATATCAGGAAATCAAAGAGATGGTGGATTTCAGAGAAATTCGGACTTGACAGAGATCCACGGATAAGGCAAAAGTCTGAACCAATTGAGATTCCCGCAAGGAAGGTTTCGCCAAGAGTCAATCATTTCATCGAGAAGTCTCGGCGACTTCCGAGAGTCTTGCCGAAGAATGTCATTGGCAAAGGTTTTGTTAAGACTTAGTGGTTTCAATGTAATGTCCTACTGACTAGGGGGAGTCTCGGTGAAGCAAATGAGTGTATTTCGGCCAAACAAATTTCATTCAGAAAGAGGTTAGGCTGAATGGGGGCACATCTCACCGAAAGCGAATATGAAAGTCATGTCGATGAGAGTTCTTCTTCGATGTAAAGTCATAGCGACTCCTCCTTGTCTCACTGACCATTAGAGTTTAAGTAATAACTTTAGCTAGACTAGATTTTATCTAAATGATGTCTTTGAGAACTTACAGAGTCTTTCCAAATGTCGATGTAACAAACATCTCGATGTGACCAGTGAGTAGTCGAGGTAAGGTCTCAGCGAATTTTCTTGGTCTCACTGACTAGTGATAGAACACGAGAGACATTCGGTGTGAGAAAGACACTATCATAGTGAACATATGGACTTAGGAGGGCTTTCGATGAAATTTTTTGAGTTTGGCTAGAGGTCCCAGCGACTACGCAATGTTTCGCTAATGTAGAGTTCTATCGGTATAACCTCTGGCTGACAATATGTGGTCTCCCTGTAAAAGATCTGGGCTCGCTAAGAAAAGAAGGCCTCACTATGAAGTCCTGGCAACTGTTAGGAGTCTCACCGAAAGCAAAGGTCATGGCAAGAGTAGTGAGCTCGCCAAAAAGTCTCTCTGAACAAACAGAGTCTTCCTGACTTTTAAGGGCACTCGACAAGAACAAAAAATGTTCTATGAAAGGTTTCACTGAAAGGGGGAGGTCTTGGAAAAGCAAATGAATATTGGTAAAACTATTGGATCCTGCTATGACCTCTTGCCGACTAGGACTTATCTTGCCAATGGTGAATATGAAAGTGCATGTTGATGAGAGATTTTCTTGCAGAGTGAGGTCTCAGCGAATCCTCTTTGTCTCACCAACAGAAATAGGAGACTTTATCGGCGAGAGAAATGATATTGTCACGGTGATCCAATATGAACTTAGGAAGACCTTTTTCGGCAAACAGGGTGATCGATATGACATCTCACCGACTTTGAAAGGTCACAGTGAATAAAATTCAGAAGGGATGGATTATCCTGGACTGCGACGTTGAGTCACGATTTTACCCAGACACAAAATCGATCATGAATTTCAATAGTTTAACTCAGGACAAGTCAAGGATGCACCTTTCATGAATTTTCTTTGCATTCTAGGTCAATTTTAAGATGAAATCACTTGATATGGCACTGCCCTAGGTCTAAAACCCTACTCATCCGCCATTAGCACACAGGAAAGTTCAAAATTTAGTTGTTTCCACTGTTAAGTCATCACTAGGGTTTACTAATTACTCTCAGGAAAGATTCATCGAAATGCAAACAGACAAATGAGCTCAAAACTCGCTTAGGAGATGACAAATGATGCAATATTGAACAATCCTAGCACGAAATAAAAAATACGCAGGAATTCAAATCCCACAAGCTCTCACAATACCAACACACCATTCATAATTCAATCAAAGGCAAGGCAATAAAAACATACCATTATAAAGTGGAAATCGATCTGAGGATCAGCAAATGCAAAGCTCAATGGTATCTACAACGAACACAAGCGATAATGCACAAGAAATCACCACCAAATGAGACCAATTCAAACCCAAATGCCCAAACACCCAAAAGCTCAAAGAACAAACTCTAAGGATGTAGCTCTCAACTTAGACAATGGCAAAGATAAGCAAGATGGCACAAAGATCCCAAAAACCAAGTAAAACCTAGCCTTCACAACATGTACGAAGCCATTAATGTAATCGATAAGACAATCATGAAACCCGATGAGCTGGCAATAGGGTGGAATTTGGGGAAATCCAGCCCACATGGAAATCCATGAAGACTAAAAATTCCCAAGCAACAAGATCCAATCGAAATTCAAGTAGGATCTGGGAAAATTCGACCTGGGTGGAAAATCCCGAATCAAGGCAAAAGCCCGAAATTCATCCAGAACTTAAGATTTTGAATGAATAACCCTGGGGAAACACTTAGGCAATCAAAATAAACTTTAAAGCACATGCCTAAATAAGAAAAAACCTCAGAAAGAAAGGGCCAACACACCAAGACCGAAGCGAAAGAGGGTTCCTGCCTCTAGCGGGGTGTGTGTGCGAAAAACTGCACAACACACATGACATCAAAATTTGAAAAAAATTGGGTAAGTTATAAATTTTCATCCCCAAAATGACAATAGTGTCGCTATAATTAAAATTTAAAATTGTGACGCCAGAGGCATTTAAATTGTAAAATGCAAGTTGCGTCACTACAAACACATGCATCACAATTTAGCTTTTGTGAAACCCTAACCCTAATTTTCAAATCAAGAAATGTGTTACCATACACATATGTGTTGCAATTTAGAATTTGAAAACCCTAATTCTAAATTGCAAGCTGTGTCACAATTCACATATGCATCACTAAAATTTAAATTAGCGTCCTCAATTCTCAAAATAACGTCATTGTAGAGCGACACCGCTAAAGTCTAAATTTCAAAAGACATTAAATGCATCAAAATGTCAAATTTCAAATCAAGTTTTGAATCACATATCGTGGCCCTGCGCCTAGAAGCTTTTGGTATTCTTGAACTCGGTTGAAAATGTGTCATGGGAGCACATGTTGCACCATCTCGTCAGAGGGTCAGAGGTCAAAATGCAAGAATTCTCTAAGGTGTAAATGCACAAATGAATTGAAAGTGACCCTTCCTCACCTATTTATGCTTGCAAATTAAGGTTTTTTTGCCCTCATTTAACCATCAAGCTAGGGTTTCTCGTCATTTTAACCATTTTTTCCAAACTAAACCTTATTTTGCATCGTTTTTTGCATTTTTTTTGCATCTTGGAGCCTTTTCAGACCCCTTGGGCATGATTTTAACCTTTTTCGAGAAATCAACCAAATTTTCAAAATTCCCACCCGATTTCTTGAGGGGGCAGGGAACTAGCTTAATCCTTCCACTAGGTCATCTGAAATAAAATCAAAAGAAATTCATTTTTTGATTTAAGCAGTTATTTTTTCATCCAAAGAGCATCAGTCTTTGAACCGAAGCAGCAAGTACCTCACTTCAAAGAGATGCAAAATGTAGACACTGAAAAAATGTCTTGAGTCATATCATACACTTGAATCAAGTATACTAACATAATTTCCTCTTGAATTCCATCCTCTTTTTACTTAATTAATCAAATCATCCTAGCTACTTAATTAATTGCAACATTTTCATCTATTAACCTAATTCAACAAAACAAGTTAATTCACCCCGCTAAAACTATGTCCTATTAAATTAAATAAATCAAACTATTTAATTTAAATCCCAGCTAAGTCTTCTTATTTAATTAAATAACCCTAAGGTATTTAATGAAATGTCATTCCACCTTTCCTCCTTTCATTTAATTATTTTATTTAATGAATATCATCTAAATTCTTCTAATCCACTAATTGCATGATCAAACCTTTGTTTAATTAGCAATCACTTAATTAATTTAATTCCTCCCCACTTGCAAGGGAATATTCCAATGGAATATTCCTCCTTTGCACAATTTAATTTAGTTTTAATTAACTAAATTATCCTTTCTTCCTAACCCATGAGAATATTCCAAAGAATATTCTATCTCCTCCAATCATTTAAAAAAGGGAATATTCTCACTTAGCTTCGCATGCAAGTTAACTCCAAATTTCTTGTGCAAGTTAACTTTTGACCTCTTGTACAGGTCAAAAGTATGCTTGTTTGAAGGAATGAGAACCCTTGATTAAATATAATCTTGCATTCTCACCCATTGATGACAATTTATGATCCATGCATCCAATCTCCTCCATCCTTGACCGTTGATTAGCCTTTTTTATCTCAACCCTCCATTTCTCATTTTCTCTCCTATAAATAAAGCACTATTTGCATACAAATAGATCCATCTTTCAAATAGCAAACTTATGCTATTGAAATCACTCACACTCACACTCATACTTTGCATACATTTAGCATATTTTAGTTTAAATTAGTTGCATAATAGCTTAGCTTCCATTAATGGTTTCCATAATTCATCCAATTACCTAATTAGATAACGAGGATTTGAATCTTTTTAGTTTAAATCTCATTTAGATTAGCTTAGCATTTGTATATCTAAATCATTTTAGCATAAATCATATTAAACTAGCTTGCATCATGCTTAGTTAGACTAAAATCATTTTTATATACAAATCTCACAACCATTCCATCAGTTTTCTTCAATAAAACTAACTGGGGAAGGCTCATTTACCCACAAGATTGGGAAAGGGTCATCAAGTTTCACATCAACACGACACCAATCTCACAATGAGATAAGTTTTAGATGGGCTAGAGTAGAAATTTTAATGCTTTCATAGTTTAGAATACTTAGCTTTGATAAATGTTTATTTTAATCTTTACTTGAATGATTCTATTGAGATTTGGTGTTAGTGGCTTTGTCGTGCTTCGATTCTTCATGGATCAATCATAATCTTCCCATACTAATCCATCGATCACAACACCATGTTGTGAGCAATTATTTTAAAGTAGCAAATAATAAATGCTAACAATAAAGAAGACATGAGAGCTAACTTGGAAAGCCCTATGCCAAGACATATGTTTCTAGAACCTACTAAAATGGAGGTGTGATTGATATGTATTCACACCCACTTTCAAATAGATTCCACTAAAGGATAACCCTATAGATCTCAATGCAAAGGAGATTGAAATCCTGAATAGTATTTAATGAGGGGTTCACCACCAAGTAAGAACTTGGAAAGACTAATGCAATGCAAGATGTAATGCAAAACCCTAATTGAATGCAATAACCTACAAGATGACTTTAAAATGTTGGTAAAACAACATAGAAAAGTAGTAAGATAATCAATGTGCACTTGGATATTTGATGATGACTGGAAACAACTCTAAAATTTTGAAAAACTTGAATTTTTGACCTACTGGGACTCATTCGCCATTTTGGGTGAATCAGTCCCAGTTCTGGATTTTTGCATAGGAGCAGGTTTTGAGCAAATGGTTATCCAAATTTGCAAAGATCTTTGAAAAACACCTACAATGGGATTCATTCACCACTTGTGGTGAATTAGTCCAATTTTTCTTTTCTAGAAATTCAAATTTCTAATCTACACCTCTCAGTCTACTATTTCCGCTTCTCTAGGTTCCAGGATCTGAAACTCTGATTTCAGGGTTGTATATGACCTTTTAGTGAATATTTTGACCTTGCAAATAGGGAGGAAACTCCAACAAGTTTGAAACCTAATCTTCAATGATCTGCAATTCTTCAAAGCACCTAGATCTATAATTACACAAAGAAAGAAAGAAAAAGAGTTGATTCTTAGGGAATAGGGGTTTTCCTTGGTCAAACTCCTTTTAGATAATTCAACCAAATGATAAAATAAGATAATGAAGCATGAACATGAAGTAATGCAATTAGAACCTTTCTATGATGATGGATCTTGAAGTGATGCAACAATTGATGAAGAATTTTTCCCTTGAATGCCTTAGAAATGGTCTTGAAAGCTATCTTGATGATCTTGTGAAGACTTGGAAAGGGGTATGTGTAGGATCATGATGGGCCAAAAAGTGGCGATATGATGGGTATGTATAGGGTATGTGGTTGATGACATTTTTTTTACCCAAAATTGATGAAATGAAAATGGTTTTTAAAGGAGATTCTCAGCTTTCCACCAATATAAATTATGCTTTACTTTGAATTTAATAAATAATTATTATTCATTTTCTATTTTAATTACAACTAAAGTCTTGATTGATAAGCTAATTGAAAAACATCTATAGCTTTCAAACGGTATCACATTTTTAGAATCTAAAACATGTGTCACATTCTTTGCTTTGCATATTATAGGATTAAAAAAAAAAAAAATTCATGAAGTTTTGACTAAGTTAAGGTGGTCAAACATACGAGTTTTTATATTTTTTAAAAGCTGTAATAAAAAATTCATAATTAATTATTTACTTGGAAAAATTACAAAAAAATATGCATCACATCAAGACATGAGTCCTCTACTTATATCTAAAATCTTATAAAAAATATTATCATTTTATTGTGGTGAGGGTGGTCAAACAGACACCTACTTATTATTTTTCCTGAAATTTAAGTACTAAATGCATTGAAATTTCAAATTTTCACCAAATGGATTTTTTTTAAAATAAACCTAGTATTTAGAAACTACATTCAATTTACTACAAATTCTATTCTTACATTTTTTGAAATAATATAAATAACTTATTCAAATTTTTTATGTCAAGTTGCCTAACACTGATTTTTCTAAATTTTCGTTGCCACTTAAGGGCTTGTTTTTTCCATGATGATCCTACACATACCTAATGCTTAATTTTTGCTTTCTTGACTTGATAACATGTAGGATTGATGAAATAATGATTTTAAAGCATGTTTATATAGGAAATCCACCTAATAACTCGTGTATTTGATCCCAAAGGCCGACATAAGAGAAATTTGAATTAAAAACCCACTTTTCATACTCAAGCCTTAAAAATAGGCCAAATGGGACTCATTCACCATCCTAGGCAAATGAGTCCCACTTGATGGGACTCATTCCCAAGGTGGTGAATGGGTCCCACAGGGGCTATTTTTCATGCTAAAGTGTCGGGGAGTGAAGAATTTAAGCTTTTATGTTGATATTATCGATTTTTTATTAAAATATGCCTTGGGATGCACAATATGGGGTCATAAGGGCCTATTAATGATGATATTAAGGTCATAAATATAAGAGGGCCAAAAATCCAATGTGAAAGTGTAAATAAACAAATACACTTTACAACACTAAATTAAGGAAAATTTGGGTCTATTTAGCTTAGAAAGGCCCTAAATCCCATGTGAATGTGTAAAACACATTACAATACTAGATTAGGTCCACTTTAGTTTACAAGCCCCCTAAATTTAATGTGAAAGTTTCAATAAATACATTACAACATTAAATTAAGGAAAAGTTAAGTTAATTTAGCTTTAAAAGGGCTCAAGACCCAATGTGGATGTGTGAAACACCTCACAACACTAGATCAAGGCAATATAAAGTCCAATTTACCATTAATTATTCCCAAATCAAGCAAGGAAAAGGAAACTTTTTCCATTGTTCTAGTTTCCAAATAAAGCTACATCATGCAAAAGAAAAGAGAAAAGGGGTTGCCCCCAAAATGAAAACTCCAAACACATAAGGGATCTATTGATTTGGGATTAGTATGTTCTTGCTACAATGTTTTCAGAGAGCTTGGAACCGTCATCATTCCCCAAATACTCATAGAACTAGAAGAATGACACAAAGAGAGGGAAAATAAATAAAAACATTTTGGGTCAACATGGAAGAGACATGAATGTCTCAACACCTTGCATCATCCCCAAAAGAAAAAACACAAACAAATGAAAAAGATAAAGGAAAAAGCTTTTGGGTCAACATGGAAGATAATTGAATAGTCTGAATACACCTTGTGTCATCCCTAAAAGGAAAACACAAGAAAAAATGGAAAAAGATAAAAGGAAAATCTTTTGGGTCAACATGAAGAGGCATAATAACCATGCCTTGTGTCATCCCTGCAAAGAAAAACACAAGGATAAAAGAAAAAGGTAAAAGTAAAATATAAAAAGATTTATGACATAGAGAAGCATCGAAGAAACAACAGAGGAATGTCACAAAAAGAGAGAGATACATCAAACAAAACATCACAGGGCATCACATCATGCACATGCAATCAACAAGAAAAAGAAAAAGAAATAATGCAAAAGACTAGTAAGGCACATGCAAGTCAACCTAGCTAAAGGGACAACAACAAATGCACTACTAGGTCAAGGCTATCTAATTCTTTCCCCCACTTAGTGTAAGACAAGAATGAGCTGAGGTAGGTGATGGGAAGGAGCTCCTTGCATCTTGAAATGATTTGCAATAAATGTGTAACATGTAATAGTGAGAATGTTATTATTCTTCAACCGTTACATGGCAAGAAGCAGAATGGTCCCACTTTAAGGGATTATTTCTAAGGATGTGAAACTCTTTTAAATATATGCTTTAAATCACAAAATTCATCAAGATTTGTCCAAGAACTCATGATATCAACAATGTAATACTATAACTTATAAGATATGGTTTTCGCTTTTTTCTCATGGGTGGTAATGTTATAAGTCCTTGGTTTAGAAGTATTTGTAAAGTTCTTTTAGTGGAAGATGGTGGACAAGGGAATTTTAGTTTCTCACTAGGCCCTAATTGCACACCACCAACTCTTGAGTGGACTATTATATATAACTTAAGATAGGGGTCCCATCTCAGGTCAAAGCCACAGCCATGTGGGTTGTTCTTAATAAGGACATTCATATCGAGGAGGGTCTTGATATCCTAACCCTTTAGTATTCAATTGAAACTCTGTTTTAGGAATTGATGAATTTCATGTTCACTTGTTGTGTGACATCCCTTGTTTACCTGGCACTTAACTTTTCCATATTCTCTAGTTGATGGGAGTGCCTGTCACTCATTAGAATGGTTGAGCAGTTTTCTATGAGGAACTAGGTTCACTTTCTATTGTAAGCAAACCCTAAGTTCTATTCTGTCTCGGGCCAGATGCAAGGCAAATCAAACATCTTAGGTGGTGGTATTATAGGGGGTATTGATTGTTTCATTGATGGATAAGAGGATGCATTTGTTTCAAGGTTGTTAAGGAAATCATTTAGGAATGTATTCATGTTGTCATCATCTTCTCCAATGATGTCAACATCATGAGGACAAGATGCATTAGGAGTTGAGTGAGCATGAGTAAGTTCAATTTCATTAGGTCATTTCCAAAAGCACAACTTGATACATCCACTAAGGACTTCAAGGACATTCAAAGCTTACCAAAACACATATCCATGATGAAATGTAATGCAAATTTTATATTCTAACAAGGTAACTATGCAACTATCTAAAATGAAATGTTCTAGATGCAATTTTGGATTTAAGAAATTCACAAGATGAACCAAATTAAACTAGATGTAATGAATAATAAAAACCCAGTAAACTGAAACAGAAAGTTATCAGCAACATGCAAGAGCATAGAAACAGAGTTTTAAATTCTGGAAAATGCAGTTCAGAATCAGCATTGGGACTAAATCGCCCAAAGGGGCATATGAGTCCCAATGAGGATTTTTTTCAAAATTTTCATAAAATTTGATGCAAGGGCATTTGAAAGCATTCAGAAAATTGAGGCAGTTGCAGTGAAGTTCAATTTAGCCAACAGCGTGGCTAGTTCAGTATGTTGATGGTCATAGGTTGTGGATTAAAGGGTTTTTTGTCAAGTATATATAGTTTATCCATGTTAAGTTCCAGGGATCTGCATAAAGATTTGATCGAGTTATGAAAATTTATGTTCTAACAATTGTTTTGTTGTTCTAGTTGATGTTCTAGAAGGAGGATGATGTGATTCTAGTAAATTGATTTGTTGCAAAAGTTTCTGTAGTGATTTGTGATGTTCGTGGATGTTTCTAGATCATGTGTTGTTAGTCCACATTGATCTTTGTGTGCGTGATTGGTGATTTTCTTTTGTAAGTTCATGTTTTCATGTTCTTGGCTGATAGGGTGTTGTAGTGTGTTGTGGATCTTCAAGGAACCAATTTTGAAGGTGTTTCATGTTCGAGGATGTTTTTTTGGGTCCTTACTTTTATGTGGCTGACATTGGTTAGTTTTCATTGTAAATTGCTTATTGTTTGAGGCTGGCCTATTTGATTTGTAATTGGGCCGATATGTTAAGGGTTAGATGATTTGTGGATGATATAAATATAAGAGAGAGAATTTGTTACAAGGGACAGAAGGGAGGCAAATCAAGAAGGTGATCAATAGTGCAAAGTATGAAGCACGGGGATGAATTATTCTTATCCAGAAGAACCTCAAAGCAGAGGGAGTGTAGAACAGGAAAAAGGAGTCGATGGAATATTGTTACGAAGATTGTTATTATTTGAGTTATTTGTAATCCCTAGACTGCGGCCTAGAATCTATTAAGCCTGAGAGGCATATGTAATGTGTTTTGAGAATATAATATAATGAGGAATGAGCTTTGAAGGTTAGGTTTTCCCCTGTTAGGGTTTTCCTAGGATATATCTTGTGTCTCGTGTTCATCAATATCTTTTATCTTTTTGTGGATTAGTTGTTAACTTCCATTGAGTATCTATGTGATCATGGAGTTAGTAATTTAGGCTGCAAAGTTGCACTATCCTTAATTGGATCCTCCTACCTTGACTGCATCAAATGGTATCAGAGATGGTTGTGAGTCTGTTAGCTAGTTGTGAATCTATAGGGAAGGAAGATAGTGTTGAGAGGAGTGTGAAACCCTAAGTGTCACCCTAGAAGAAAGATCGAGGCAAGAAAGATTCAGGTAAGCTTTATAATTTCATTGTTTATCTGATTTGTTTCAATGGGGAAGATTGGAAAGAGGATGAAAAAGGAAAATGAAACCCTAATATATGAAAGGGATACTTTGGAGGAAGAATTGTGTGAAATTAAGAAGTGTAATTCATAATAGAGGGAGAGAAATGAAGAACTAGAAGAAAATTTGGATATGTTTGAGGATGTTGAAAAGAAGTTTGCAAGGGTGGAAAAGAGGAACAGAGATCTGGAGGAAAGTTTGAAAGAGCTGACTAAAGAGAATAGTTTGCAAAAGAAGGAAATATCTGGCTTGAAGAAACATGTTGATCAGTTGGATAAATCACTTATAGAATGTCAGAAGGAGAATTAGAATCTAAGATCTAAGACTAAAATTTGTGATGTTTTTTGTGCTATTAATGATTTGTGTGATGTTGCAGAAGTTTCTTTAGAAGGTGAAGTTGAAGATAACAATGTAATGAAGCCTACAATTGTTGGTGATGGTATTGGTTTCAAAATCATGCAAAGAATGGGATATGAAGGAAAAGGATTGGGAAAGCAACAACAAGGAATTATAGGACCTATTGAGCCGATAATGAGATCCAAAAGTGGGGGCCTTGGATATGATAGAGGTAAGAATGTTATTGCAAGTTTGAATCAGGGAAGAAAAAGTATGTATTGTTCACATTGTAATAGGCATGGACATGAAAAGGAATTGTGTTGGGATCTACATCCTTGTAAGTTATGTGGATTAAGGAATCATTATGAGAAGATGTGTTGGGATAAAATGAGAATGAGAAAGCCTATGACAAATTGTAAGCAGATGGATTATGGATGGATTGATGGAGTAAAGTGGAAACATGTTACCTGTATGCTTAGAAGATTGTACAGATCGAAGAGTTCATATGTTGGAGGAAAAGAGGGATCAAGATGCAGAGAAAGAAGACCTTATGTAGAGCAGAACAAGGACAATGAAGGGTACCGGTGGAGTGAAAGAGGATTTTCTAGAAAAGGAACTTATTTTCAAGTTTGGAGGAAGAAAGAATCAAGCATTAAGTGTCATCAAGAACCTCATACTAGAAAAGTTGATGAAAGAGAAGTAAAGGATGTAGAGATAGTTTGTGCAAATGAAGAAGAGCCTGAATTAGTTTATGCAGAGGAAGGGGAACCTTTGGAGGTACCAGATTTCTTAGAACCAGAAGAAGGTAAAGCATTGATCTTAAGGAGAAATTTTATGTGCTGGAGAAAAGTAAATGTGAATGAAGGAATAGAAGAGTACAGTGATCTTGAGGCAACTTGTGAAGAAGGATTGCTCAAACTACCGATCAGTGAGGTAGTACAAGGCTTGCAAGTAGACCACCCAACCTTGACCATGACAAGATGAAGAGCCTGAGGCAACTTACAGGGTGGCCTTGCTCAGACCACCGACCAGTGAAGTAGTGCAAGGCTTACAAGTAGAATGTCAAACCAATTCAAAAGAGAAGAACTTGAGGCAGTTTTGCAGGGTGGACTTGAACATAACACTGACCCTGGGGCAGTTGCAAGTGCCTGTGGAGAAATTGCCAAACCAATTCAAGAGACAACATTGGATTTGACATAGTATAGACCAAATTGAAGAGGCTCACTTTTCAATTAACCCTGAAAGTCTGATACAGGGGCATCTGGAAGCATTCAGAAAATTAAGGTAGTTGCAGTGAAGTTCATTATCCAACAATGTGGCTAGTTAAGTATGTTGATGATCAAAGGTTGTGGATTAAAGGGTTTGTTTTCAAGTACATATAGTTTTTCCATGTTAAGTTTCAGGGATCCGCATGAAGATTTGATCGAGTTATGAATATTTGTGTTCTGACAGTTGCTCAGTTGTTCTAGTTGATGTTCGAAGGAGGATGATGTGATTCTAGTAATTTGAGTTGTTGCGGAATTTTCTGTAGTGATTTGTGATTTTCATGGATGTTTCTAGATCATGTTTTGTTGGTCTACATTGATCTTTTTGTGCGTGATTGGTGATTTTCTTTCATGAGTTCATGTTTTCATGTTCTTGGCTGACAAGGTGTTGTAGTGTGTTGTGGATCTTCGATGAACCAATTTTGAAGGATTTTCATGTTCGAGGATATTTTTTTGGGTCCTTACTTTGTTGTGGTTGACATTGGTTGGTTCATAGTGTAAATTGTTTATTGTTTGAGGTTGACCTATTTGAGTTTGCACGTTAGTCATTGTAATTGGGCCAACATGTTAAAGGTTAGATGATTTGCAAATGATATAAATATGAGAGAGGATTTGTTACAAGGGATAGAAGGGAGGTAGATCAAGAAGGTGATTGATATTGCAAAGTATGAAGCACGGGGATGAAGTATTCTGATTCAGAAGAACCTCAGAGCAGAGGGAGTGTAGAACAAGAAAAAGGAGTCAATGGAATATTTTTTTGAAGATTGTTATTATTTGAGTTATTTGTAATCACTGGGATGTGGCCTAGAATCTATTAAGCCCGAGAGGCATATGTAATTTGTTTTGAGAATATAATATAATGAGGAATGAGCTTTGAAGGTTGGGTTGTTAGGGTTTTCCCAGGATATATCTTGTGTCTAATGTTCATGAGTATCTTTTATCTTTATGTGGATTAGCTGTTAATTTCCTTTGAGCGTCTATGTGATCATGGAGTTAGTAATTTAGGTTGCAAGGCTGGATTGTCCTTAATTGGATCTTCCTACCTTCATTTCATCAAATTTTTAAGTGATTTTTATTCTTTTTAGTTTGTATGATCCGTAACCTAAGTGAAAATGCATATTTTATATGATTTTCAATTATTTGAGATGCAAAAATGCAAGCTATATGCACAATGTAAGATTTAGAAACCCTAGAAATCCAATTAACTAATGCAAACCCTAATTTAATGTTAATGCAAGCAAGATCCAAGATGATGATGCACTCCAAATCATAATTATAATTTTCTAAATGGTCATCATCATTAGGAAGGGTTATTATTTTTTGCTCCATCAAAAGAAGGATTTCATATTCTCTGAGAGATTCACTTTGTTTCTCCAAAATCTCATGGAGTTCAAATTTATTCCCAAATTAGCTAAAGCATTAGCAATATTGTTTCCTTCCCCATAAATATGATATAGCACATAATTGTTAAAGCCTAATAGAAATTTTTGGATGTCATGGATGACATCAGTGATAGCCAACCCACCTTAAAATTTCCCTCCACATAGTCAATTATGAGTTTAGAATCACCTTCAATCCATATTTTTTTATCCCCAATCAGAGGGAAATTTTAACCCCCCATAGCATAGACATCACTTTAGCCATATTGCTAGTTTTTACCCTTGATCCCCTTGATAACCCCACAATGACTTCACCACTGTGATATCTAAGAATACCACCGCCACTTTCCATACCTGGTTACCTTTAGCATCCCCATCAAAATTTATTTTTTCCCAGTCCACTAAGGGAGGTTTACATTTAGTATTTTGGCGAGCTATAAATATAGAGTTGTCAAATATAGAGGATTCAAAGGGTATTCTCCACCTATTACGAGTAATAAATTCCATAGTGATTGGAAGGAAACTCAAAAAAAATTAATTGCTAATAGATAAATTTTCCACTAGAAAATTAGAGAAGTCCCAAAGCACCTCCTTAGCATTCTTTTTAGAATTTTGGAAGATCTTATTATTCCTTTCTTTCCAAATACCTCAACATGTATGCATTTTAATCTCCCTCCATAGCTCCCTAACCAAGGGGTGAGTTCAAGGACAAGTCCAATTCTTAATAACCCATTTAAATTTTCATTCATAGTCGAATTGATTCTCAAAAAATTTAGAGCTAGACCCTAGATTTTCTTGGAGAAAGTAGAATTAAGAGTAGATGTGACATTGTTTCCTCCTTGTTTTTTTATAAAACACACACATTAGGGATTTTCAAACCTATTTTTTTGAAATTTTCCTAGGTTATAATTCTATTGTGAGCAACATTCCACCAAAAGAAATTGATTTTGGTATTAATTATATGATAATTCAAGATTTTATTCAAAACTCTATTGTAGTTGATATTGACTAACAATAGACCATAAGCAGATTTGATTATTGAGAGGAAGAATTTTTTTTTGGTTCTATGCTTAGGAGATAGAATAACAATCTTCTACATTCTCATTCAAGGAAAACCCTAGAGATCTCAATCTAAGGATGTAAAGGGGAAAGAAATCTTGCAATAGGGTTGTCCTAGGGTTTGATTGTAAACTAAAGAGGGGTTCACCACCATGCTAGGGCTTGGAAAGACAAATGAAATGCAAGACCTAATGCATAAACCTAATGCAATGCAATCTTTCACTAAATGGCCTAGAAAAGAATGTAAAATAAAATAGAAAGCTGGGAGATGAAAGATGTGCACCTGGAAACCAGAAGAAGACTAGATGGAGATCTGAAATGTTGAAAACTCTTATTTTAATTTTGACTGGGACTCATACGCCAATCTAGGCAATTTAGTCCCAAATTAGGGTTTATGGGCAAGAATAGGTTTCTAGCATTATAGATTTTGAATCTGCAAAAATATAGAAATTGACCTATATTGGGACTCATATGCCAAAATTGGTGTATCACTCTAGTTAGGGTTTTCTAGAAATTAAAGGTCTGAATCTACTCTTCAATGTCTACCCTATCCTTTCCAATTGATTTCTAGATCTGAAACCCTGATTTGCAACCTGTAGAAGTCTTTCAATGCTCTCCAATACAAGGTGACAACTTTGACAACTTTGAACACTTTAACAACTTTATCCAAACTTTCTCTTCAATGTGTCTTCAATCTAGATCTAAAAATCACACACAAAAGAGGGTAAAATGTTGTTTTGTTAGTGGAAAGGGGTTTTCCTTGGTCAAACCCAGTTTTGGTAATCAAACCTTGTAATGAAATGAAATAGGAAAAGAGAATGATAAATGAACAACATGAAATGTTACAACTCACCAAACCCTAGCAATAAAGTGTTGCAAACATGTGTGAAGTGACTCCAATGGATGTAGATCTTGACTCTTGCTTGAATAGGATAGATCTTGACTTGAAGGATAGCTTGAATCATCAAACCCTACATCACAATTGTTAGGTCAAAAACAAACATGATGCATGATTACTTTGGCATGATGCTTGATGCTTGAATAATGCTCCAAAACACTTTATAATCAACCCTTAAATGCTCTTGTAAACTCAAAATCGCTATATGCATGAGTACTTGAATGCTTGGGGTTAAAATGAGTGAAGAAACTTGTATTTATACTTGTTTATGCCAAATTTCCTAAAAGTACAATACTACAAGGTGACATCAAATCTAAGAGGATAAAATCCCACCAAGAATTTGAAATAATTTTTATTTTGGGCCACACAGGACTTATACACCCAAGGTGGCATATGAGTCCCATTAGGCATTAATTATGGGACCATTTTCAAAAATGCTTAGAAAGGTGTAAAATTCAGATCAGGACTCAAAACCCTAGGTGGTGTATGAGTCTCAAATCACTAAATTTGGGCCACAAAACCTAAAAACACCTAAATTATGATTGGATGTTGATTTATGTCAGGATTATCCTTGAAAGGGTGCATTAAATGAGGCTTTTCGATGCAAAATAAGGAAAATTAAAGCATAAAGAAGCCCAATTATTAATGAAAACCTTAGAAAAGTGTGAAAGTGTGTTACAACACTTTACAACACCCTAAATAAGGTATGATTAGTTGACAAGGGTCCAACACCTAATGTGAGTGTGTTAAACACATTACAACACTAAGTAAAGACATCATTAAGCTTAATTTTATAAGGAGGACCCAAAAAAGTGTGAAAATGTCACCGATGACATTTTTTGACACTACAACTATGAACTTTCCTCTTCTATCCCTTTCCCAATAAAATGCAACATACTTTTGTAATAAAGAGAACCTTATCGACTTAAGTTTCTCTTGAAAGATGTGATTTTCTTGGATAACTTCACCATTCCCATTACAAAAACCTTTAATTTTCCTCCATTGTTGAATGCCAACATTCCTTAAAAGATAATTAGCAACCCGCCTTCCAAAAAAAATTATAGGGCCCTCTAGGTCCCTAAACAAGAGATGATTATTCATAGGCTAGTGCAACACCCAAGAGTCCTCCCAAAATCCAATTTTGTAACCATTCCCTAATTTCCACTTTAAGACCCACTGAATAACTTTTCTATATTTGAGGATATTGTTCCATATCAAAGAACCTTGAGCATACCTAGATTCAGTGAGATTCTTGATTAATTGAGTCTTATTTAAGTATTTTGCTTTAATTATTTTACACCAATCCTTATTATTTAAAAGGGGATCAAACCCAACCTTATACATAAGGGCTTTGTTGGTAAGGTGGATCTTTCTAATTCCCAAATTCCCATAATCTTTAGGAAGACAAACTTTATCCTATATTATGAGGTTCGTTCTTTTCTTTTCTTTCATTCCAAACCATAGGAAATTTCTTTGAATTTTTGCAAATTTATCAACAATAGATTTAGGAATCTTGAACAAGGAAATGAAATAGACAGCCTAGATACCTCGTAACAAAGTAGAAAGAAGTTATAGTTTTCCAACATGATTCAAGAGCTTAAACCCTTCCAACTTGCCAAAAAAAATTAGCCTTTCTAAAACCATGTTCCAAAAAGAGGGAGTGACTTCTTTAATAGTAAGCTTAATATCAAGATAAATATTAGGAAGAGTAGCACTAGCACAAACTAGAATAGTCATAATTTTCCATTGTAACTCCAAGTTTTTGTTAAAAAAAATTAACTTTTTTCATAGTTGATGCATTGGCTAGAAAGTAGAATAGTTTTTTAAACATAAATTCTATTTCATAGCTTCCACCATAGAGGATTTTCCAAATAGAATAGTTTCATCAAAAAAAATATTTTATATCTAAAGGTTTAAGGGAGGTGGGAGGTTTAATTCCCCTAAGAGCTCCATTATCAGAAATTTTAGAATATTTCTTCACATCAATTTAGCTATCATTATAAATTGATATAGGGATAGAGGGTCTCCCTATCCAATCACACTTTCAAGATTGAAGAATACTCTAGGTAGTCCATTAACAAGTATTGAATACTTAACCTTTGACACACATTCCTTTATAAGGTTGGCGATCTTCTCATTAAAGCCAATTATTTTTTAGAACTTGAAATAAGAAATTTTAGGATATTTTATCATAATCTTTAGATATGTCCAACTTGAATACCATACTAGGGATGTTGCTCTAATTCATGGAATGCATTGTTTTATAAGTGGAAATAGAAGCATCAAAGATTAGACAACCAAGCACAAAACCTTTTTTGCACCCATAGACCATTTTTTCCAAAAAGGTTTTAACATATTCACAAGAATTTTATAAAATATCCTATAAATAGTATTACATACGTTGATGGGTCTAACGTCAAATATTTCTAAAGCGACAATATTATTAGGGACAAGAGTAATAAAAGTATTATTTGGCTTTTTTAGTAGTTTCCTCAATCTAAAGGAATATTTGGCTGCCATAAAAACATCAAACCCTATAATGTCCCAAAACTCATAGAAAAATGTAGGGGGGACCCATCAGATCTAGGAGCCTTATGTTCCCCCATGGAAAAAGTACCAATCCTAACTTCATCTATAGAAACATGCTTTGAAAAAAGAGTGTGTTCTTCACTAGATAAATTTGAAGGGATGTTGTTCAACAGTTGATCTTCAATCTCAGTAGAATGGTTTGTAACTTGTTCCATCATAGCATATTGAAAGTACTCAAAAGAAATGCATCCTACTTGTTCATCAAAAGTACCCACAATTCCATTTTCTCCAATAATTCTATAAATAATATTCCTCTTCATGTGTTTCATATCATACAAATGAAAAAAAGCATAATTTTTGTCCCCCCCTTTTAGCCACTAGATTCTAGATTTCTACTTCCAAAAGATCTATTCTTTTTTAAACATATTAGCACAATCTTGACATAAATAATTATCTACCTAGCAATTTTCCTTAGCTATATCTCCAATGGCCATTCTTGTCTGAATATTTTTTAGTTTTATAGTTAGAGTTTTATTGTGTTTCAAAACATCACTGAAGGTTATTTTATTCTACCCTTTCACTTTATTTTCTACCAATGGAAATTTGTTTTTCATTGTGTAGTTGAGACCTTGAGGAAGTGTTGTGAGTACATGGAGCTTTTTTTTTTTGCAAAGTCTGAAGATGAGTTGGAATGAAGTAATGAGCTGAGATGAATTTTTGGGCACTTGGTTTCCAAGTGGTTTTGAGAAAATTTAATAAACCGAGTAAAAATGTGGTGCAAATGTTCATAGTGTTCTCTGGTATTGTGCTCCACATTCTTTCTATGTTGATGCTATTCTTGCGTAGAACTTACAGGTTATTCAAGGTTGACATATATTATTATATTTAGAATTTGGGTTTCTAGATCATTGTATAGTGCAAGATATTTTCACCAGTGTGTGAACCAGTTGTTTAGTGATGTTTTCTATGGTCTAGGAGAAATGTATTTTCTCCACATTTCTTCGTTGTTTGGATTCAAGTTTTGCAGATTTAGGAAGTTGCTTATAATTCTTTTATATTTCTATGTTCAAGGTTTTACTTGATTTGGTGCAGTATAGTGAGAGTTTCATTATCAATATGAAAATAAGGGTTATCAATTGTCCTAGTGAGTTAAAGTATTTTTTGATGCAAGCTTGGGTGAAGTGTTTGGTGAATCTTAAGAAGTTCGTGGATTATTCTGGATTGAGTTCAAGAAAATTTTGTTGTCTAGAACTTTTGGGTTCATTTAAGGAAGCGTGTACTTAATGTCTATGGTGTTTTGCACAGGTGTTTGTCAACCTTGTGTTTAACACTACATGTGAGGCTTGTGGAATCATGTTAAAGTGTGTTGGGATCTACTTGGGTCCTAATTAAGGATTTGTGTAGGTCATCTTGCATTCCTATCCACTATGGGAATGTTTAGGTGTCGACCTATTTTGAATTTGAATGTATAATGGCTAGTGGCCAACATTGGAGAAAGTTTTTAAGGTAGAGCTTGATATAAATATGTAGGGTGTTGATGCAAGAGGGTGTGGAAAGAGTAAGAATCAAGATAGATGTGAGATTGTTGAAAGTGATGTGAAATTGAGTAGAGCAGTGTGAACTTCATGTTAGGGTTCCTGAAGGCATCTAAAATATTTTATGTGAGACTATGAAAGTGTGCGAGCAATTCTGGTGGAATCCTTGTTGCATTGAGAAATGTTTTCTCTATGTAACTTTCTTCTTCTATCTTCATGTCTTCTTTCTATGGAATTGAGCCCTGGTTGTGAGCCTTTTTGGACAGTGTGTCCTATTATGGCAAAGAGCCCCTTTGTATTGGTTTTTCTATTACTTATATTGTGAGCTAATCCTCACCGTGGCTCTTTTGTCATTGGTTTTTCCACATAAATCTAGTGTTCTCATGTGTATGGTGTTGTGATTTAAGTTTATATTATCTACATTACATGTTTAATTAACTTAACAAAATAAGGGTTTAATGAATGCTTGTGGATCTGTTTACTGTTGAGTGTTTTGAAGGTTTAATTTTCTACAACTGATTCACCCCCCTCTCAATTGTCTTGTTCATTTCAACAATTGGTATCAGAGCTTGGTTCCTTGAAGAAGAGCTTAACTACTTGAGGTAGATCTGGGATGGCGAACATGATTCCTTTGGAATATCCTAGATTTGATGGGTCGAATTATGCATTCTAGAAGACAAGGATGAAAGGATATTTGAGTGCTCAGGGCTATGAGATTGAGAAGGCTTATCAAAATACATACACTCCACCTCTGAATGGTCTGAGTACAAATGCAGAAATCAAGGTGCATGAGATCAATGCTAGGACAAGGTATATTATTTATGAGTTTGAAGACTGCTAAAGAAGTTTGGGATAAGTTAGAAAGCATTTATGAAGGGGATACAAAGGTAAAGCAAGCAAAGTTGCAGAACTTGAAGGCACAATTTGAAATGATGCATATGTCTAAAGATGAAACAATTAAAGGCTACATTCAGAGAGTTGATTAATTGGTGAGTAATAGGAGAGGTCTTGGTGTAATAGGTAAAGAATCTAAAATGGTGAAGAAGGTTATCAGATCTCTTCTAGATTGCTACAATGAAAAGGTATCTTTTATTGAGGAAATAGTTGATTGGTACTCTGACTGCATTTGAAATGAGAAAACTGAAGAAAAGTACAAAAGTAGAGAGTACTTTCAAGGTTGGTAAATTAGAGAAGGTTGAAAATCCAAGTGATGAAGATCTTGATGATTTGGAAGCTAACTTTGTGAGAAGAATGAAAAAGGACACCGATAAGTATCAAGGTAAATTACCTTTCAAATGTTTTAGTTGTGGTGGTATAGGTCCTTATGCTTCTAGATGTCCAAAGAGAGCTTTAAACAATAATAACAAGGAAAATAAAGGAAAGATGATTAAGAAAGCTTACTATGTGAAAGAAGATGTTGGCATTTTTTATGATGAATCTGATTATGGAGATTTTGATGATAATGAATGTTTATTTTTTCTATAAAAGAAGAATATGGTTTTGCTAACCCTAAAAGTTGTGTGAAGGAAAGTGTTATGAAGAAGACCCCTAAAACCCCTAAGTATGTGCAAAAGAATCATTCTGAAGATCATATCATTGGAGACAAGAGGAAAGGTGTATTGACAAGAAGCAAAGATATTGAAGTTGAGGTAAATCTATGTTTACTTTCTGGATTTGAACCTAAACCAGTAAGTGAAGCATGTAAGGATGAGCATTGGATGAAGGAAATGGAAGAAGAACTTGTGCAGATAGAAATAAATCAGACTTGGGAATTGGTCCCTAGACTAGAAAAAAAAACATAATTGGAACTAAATGGGTATTCAAGAACAAGCTGGATGAGAATGGAGAAGTAGTAAGAAACAAGGCAAGACTTGTGTGTAAGGGTTACTCACAAGTCCAAGGTATAGATTTTGAGGAGACTTTTGCTCCTATGGCTAGGATGGAAGCTATTAGAATGTTTTTGGCATTTATAGCACATAAAGATTTTAAGGTCTATCATATGGATGTGAAGTCTACTTTTATGAATGGTGAATTGGAAGAACATGTTTACATGGAAAAATTGAAAGGTTTTTAGTTGTCAAATCAACTGGATATGGTATGTAAGTTGAAGAAGGCACTGTATGATTTGAAGCAAGCTCACAGAGCTTGATATGCAAGACTAGATAGGCACTTGATATAGCAAGGATTCTGCAAGGGCTCTGTAGATAGTAATCTTTACTTTAAAATTTAGCAAGATAAAATCCTAATAGTAGTTGTATATGTGGATGATATTATCTTTGGTGGAAATGAAACTATGTGTAAGAGATTTTCTAAAGAAATGTAGAAAGAATTTGAGATGTCAATGTTTGGGGAGATGAATTTCTTTCTTGGGCTACAAATCAATCAAAATGATAAAGTCATTTTCATTTCACATTCTAAGTATGTCAAAGATATGTTGAAGAAGTTTGGAATGGATGACTTCAAACTGGTATGTACTCCTATGGTGACTAGTTGTAAATTGAGCAAACATGATGATTCACCTAAGGCTGATCCAAGCAAGTATAGATCTATGATTGGTGGGTTGTTGTACATTTGACTGCTACTAGACTAGATATCATTCATGCAGTTGTCTTGTTGCTAGATTTCAAGAAGATCCTAAAGGAACACATGTTGTAGCAGTGAAGAGAATATTCAGATATTTAAGAGGCACACCATATTATGGTTTGTGGTATCCTAAGGATATTGATTTCACATTAAATGCTTATACATATGCAGATTGGGCTAGTTGTGTTGATGACAAGAAAAGTACAAGTGGTGGTGCATTCTTTCTTGGATGTAGATTGGTGTCATGGCTGAGTAAGAAACATGAAATTTAGTTTCTTTATCCACTTTAGAGGCTGAGTATATTGTAGTAGCATCATGTTGTACATAGGAATTATGGATGAGACAAACATTGAAGGATATCAGATTTGTATTTAACGAGCCTATATCTATCTTCTATGATAATATAAGTGTAATAAACATTTCAAAGAATCCGGTGATGTTCAAAGACAAAGCATATATGTATCAGGTATCACTTTTTGAGAGAGAAGGTTATGGAGAATGAAGTGAAGCTTGAGTATGTTCCTACAAAGGATCAATTTTTTGATATATTTACTAAGGCTCTTCCTAAGGATACTTTTGGGTATCTTTGAGAGAAGTTGGGGGTTATTGCCCCTCCTTTCTTGAACTAGATGCATATAGAGGTGCATCAGTCGAGTGGATCTATGGATCTTTCTCTTTTCTGGACTGATTTTGGTGGCTACCTCTCAGGGGGAGTAGGTAGTGTCATGTGTTGTCACTATGTTGCTGATTTAGTTGTGTGTACTCCTAAGGGGGAGTATTCAAAGTAGGTAATTTTGGTTCAGTTTTAAAGAGGGAGAACACTGCAAAACATTTTATCCTTTTTCATTGATGTCAAAGGAGGAGAGAGAATCATGTGAGTGAAAAAAAAGAATTTATCTACTCATGGAGAGAGAATCATGTGGAAAAAAGAGAGTGTTTAGAACTGTTGTGTGGTCTTTGGTGGATTTTTACATCTTGTGTTGCCATCAATGACAAAGGGGGAGATTGTTGCAAGAATGATGGTGTTGTTATTGATTTCATTGACTGGTGTTGTCATTGATGTCAAATATGAGATGAAGATGTTGAGGATATTGAGGAAATTGTGGAAAAGAGGAAAGCAGGTTGTGCATGTGTAGTTGAGACTTTGAGGAAGTGTTGTGAGTACACGGAGCTATTCTTTTGTTTCACAGTCTGGAGATGAGTTGGAATGAAGTAATGAGTTGAGATGGTGTTTATGGTACTTGGGTTCTAAGTGCTTTTGAGAAAATTTAATAAACAAAATAAAACCATGTTGTGCAAATGTTCATAGTGTGCTCTGGTATTGTGCTCCACATTCTTTTTGTGTTGATGTGATGTCTATGTGGATCTTACAAGTTATTCAAGGTTGATAGAGGTTTCTATATTCAGAATTTGTGTTTTTGGATCATTGTACAGTGCGAGATAGTTTCACCAGTGTGTGAACTAGCTATTTAGTGATGTTTTCTGTAGTTTGGGAGAAATGTATTTGCTTCACATTTCTCCAATTTTTGGATTCAGGTTGTATAGATTTGGGAAGTTGCTTATAATTCTTTTATATTTCTATGTTCAACATTTTACTTGATTTGGTATAGTACAGTGAGAGTTGCATTTATCAGTATGCAAATAAGGGTTATTAGTTGTCATGAGTTAAAGTATTTGTTGATGCGAGCTTGGATGAAGTGTTCGATGAATCTTAAGAAGTTTGTGGATTATTCTGGATTGATCTCAAGTGAATTTTTTTGTTTGAAACTTTTGAGTTGATTTAAGCAAGTGTGCACTTAATGTCTATGGTGTTTTGCATGGGTGTTGGTCGACCTTGTGTTTAACACTACATGCATGGCTTGTGGAAGCATGTTGAAGTGTGTTTGGATCTATTTGGGTCGTAATTATGGATTTGTGTAGGTCACCTTTCATTCCTATCCACCGTGGGAATATTTAGGTTCTGACCTATTTTGAATTTGAATGTATAATGGCTAGTGGCCGACATTGGAGAAAGTTTTTTAAGGTAGAGCTTGATATAAATATGTATGTTGTTGATGCAAGAGGGTGTGGAAAGAGTAAGAAGCAAGATAGATGTGAGATTGTTACAAGTGATGCGAAATTGAGCAGAGGGTGTGAACTTCATGTTAGGGTTCTTGAAGGTAGTGAGCTGAAGGCATCTAAAATATTTCATGTGAGACTGCAAAAGTGTGTGAGCAATTGTGGTGGACTCGTATTAAGAAGTGTTTTCTCTTTGTAACTTTCTTCTTCTATCTTCTTTTTTTCTTTGTGTGGCAGTGAGCCTTTTTGGACAGTGTTTCCTATTCTGGCAGTGAGCCCTTTTGTATCAGTTTTTCTATTACTTATATTGTGAGCTAATCCTCACCATGGTTTTTCCCTCATTGGCTTTTCCATGTAAATCAGGTGTTCTCATGTGTATGGTGTTGTGATTTCAGTTTATGTTATCTACATTACATGTTTAATCAACTTAACAAAATAAGGGTTTAATGAATGCTTGTGGATTTGTTTACTATTGAGGGTTTTGAAGGTTTAATTTTCTACAACTAATTCACCCCCTTTTAGTTGTCTTGTTCATTTCAACAGTTGGTTGTATTTTTCTTTATTTCTTTTACACACTACAAGCTTCATTATATTGAGGGGAATCCATATTTGAGATCTAAAAGCTATGGTAAATTCACTAGTTATCTCCCCCTCTTCTTTTTCTTCCATTATAGGTGGTGGGGGTCCTTAATCCTTAAAATATTTGTTTGTAATCCAATCAACTATTTGGCTCATGTCATAGAGCTTTCCTTCCTAACAAGAGACAAAGCTTTAAAAGTCTTCTTCTTAGGCAGCCCAATCTTAACTCCTTCAGTGATATCATTTTTCAAAGGGGAGTTGAGGATATTTAGTATGTCATCTTTGAAAGGATAACCCTCAGACCCATCCATTTTTGTAACCAAAAACTCTTTACGTTTTTTATTTTGCTTCAAGGGAGCTTTACAATTAGTGATTAGGTGTCCCATTTTTTTAGCAAATTTGACAAAATAACATAGCATTTTCATATAAAATTGGTTGGGAACATTTCTCAAACTTAGAATCAAGAATGAATAAATTTGGAAGTCTTATGTATATTAATATTCACATAGAAATGAGAAAATGCTAAACTGGACTTATTTTGTGATGTTGTCCACTAAAATAAAGGATATGCTCAAGTCACTCAAGGAAAATTTGTATCATGCTTAGAATCAACAAAAGATTTATGCAAATAAGCACAGGATTGAGAGAACTTTTGAGGCTGGTGATTTAGTTTTCTTGTGCCTACAACCATACAAACAGTCTACATTGAAAAGAAGTGGTGCATAAAAGTTGAAACATTGGTTCTATGGGCCCTATAGGATTGTGAAGAGAGTTGGAGAGGTAGTGTATGAGCTAGAGTTGCCTACATCTAGAAAAATCCACGTGTTTAATGTATCTTGCCTCAAAAGGAAAATTGGGCAACACACTACTTCGTCTCTAGAGCTTCCACCATTAGATGAGGAGGAAAAATTGGTTTTGGTGCTTGATGCTATCTTGGATGTGAGGGAGCGTAGATTGAGAAGTAGGGTGATTAAAGAATATCTAATCAGATGGAGAGATTTGCCTCTTAAGGATGCTACATGGGAAGGAGCACAAATATTGTTGCATCCATGTTTGTAATTGTTTGAGGGGAAGCAATGCCAGAAAAGGAGGACTATAATGTCCTTGATTTCCCAATAATTACCATGAAATTTAATTTAATTAATTATATATTAAATTGTCCTAAAATAATGTTTTCGACATTTATAATTAATTAATTAATTATTATAGTGACTTTCTTTGCAGTGCTCAAATATTAACTAAAAGTCACTTTACAAAGGCAAATTATTTAATAAGGAATAAAACGTGGTGAAGTATAATAGCAGGTGAAAAGGAAATGAATTAACTATCTTGTAAAAAATGTTATTGGAAGGAGAGCTTGGCTTTCAAGGAGCTTGAATACAAAAATCCTTGAATTTTGGTGGGTTGGACGAAAACCCAATGCCATATGTAAGTGGATTTAATTCTGAATTTGCATTGAACTACAATGAACCACTCAAAAAGTTTAGAAATTTGTTATTCTTGTAAAAACAAATTTCAAAAGTTTTCATAGATTCATTTGCAGTAACAATTTAGGATGATATTCAAAAGTTAATTGCCAATGCTTGTATATTTTATGGCTTGTAGTTATGAGAATATATGATATAGTAATGTTGTGACGATTCAAGAATACAGTTGTATGAGATATTAAGGGTGATGGAGGGAGTATAAGGTGTGTAGTGGAGAAGTTATTAGATTTTGTTTGTGAATATAAGGAGGCTACAGTTGTTGTAGCTAAGTGAACAAAGAAGCCTCAAGTTGAGAGATTGATTCCTTCAATCATATTGTGTTGATAAAGGTACGAAAGTATATTAGTTTGCTTATGGCCATGTGCCATGGTCTTCATGTAGAATTTGTCCTACAAAAGGTCCCGTGAGTTTCACTTCTAGCTATGTGTTATAAATTTTTGTTTTGACTTGTTGGTTGTAGTGTTATTATCCTTTGTTCCTACCTAGTGTTTTTTTTTTTGGGTTGTGGTCTACAATCGAAGTTATTTGGATTTGTGTAATGCCTTCAAGAGGCACAATAGAGGTCTTGAGCAAGGTTTCACAGGTATGAATATCTCATATCTTATCACCTTGATAAGGTTTAGATGAGGAAACATAACAAACAAACCATGTGAACATCTCCAATTAACCACAGTTAAGATTTTAATTGTACCTCCACTCTTCTCACATGTTACACATATCTACTCAATACACAACAATAGTCGATGTGAATGGTAAACTAAACCAAACAAATAAGTCACATTTAAGAATTGCTCTTTCAATTGAATCATTTATCAAAGCAATAATATAGAATTGTAGAATTAAATCATCTAACATATCATTCTAATGAAAATAATGAAATGAAATACATTATATTTGATTTATCATAAATATAATACATGAACACATGCATGTGCACACATACACATTGAATATCCAAAATCAACACATTAATATCTAATAAAAAAACCAATACAAAACAATATAACATAATTGTTAACCACCAATACAATTCAATATGAAGACAAAGACACAAACACCTATAGACCTTACATTATAGATTAAGAGTCATAGTATGTTTGCTACACTTGTTCCTATATTTTTTTAATGCAATGCACTTTTGTGACCCCATTCATGAAAAGTAGAGTTCCACCTTTCACGTTAGCATAGGGTTTAGCTTGTATAGATATATGATTGGTGGAAAATAATTCTCATTATCTCTTTTTCCCCATTTTTTAATTTTAATTTTATCATCATGATGTAGTGTATTTTTTATACAAAAGTATATAATGGATGTTTAATTGTCTCAAATTTAATCTAATTTATACATGTTAGTATGTACATGAGTTGACATAACTGTTCATTCCAAATTAACTTGTGAGTTAACATCTATGGTATACTCGTATCTTACACACCAAACAAATAAAAATAAAAATTGTTTAGTTTTGTACAATCAGAGTTTTGATATAACTATTGACATATGAATGCAACATGTTAAATTATCTATTGATATTTGAATGTACAAGAAGTTTGCCTTACAAGATCCCTATATCAATTTACATGACTTGGGATCAGTTGTGCACCTTTCTAGTTTAAATAATGTAATAATTTAATTAGTTGATTTATTGTTGCAATATAATTTATGTGCTATCAAAGTTATCATTAAAACACTTATTTGTCAACTTAAATTAGTTGATATAATAATATAAGCTATTTAAATTAGTTGATTTATTGTTGCAATATGATTTATGAGCTATCAAAGTTATCATTAAAACACTTATTTGTCAACTTAGTTTGTGCATACCAAAAAATTAAAATAATAACTGTAAAGAAATTAAATCAATTTTATTGAGTCGTCTAAGCGGTGCCACGTGCAAATCAACAAATGAAAACAGAAAAATTTTAATATTTGTAATTTCAATTCTATGCATATCCCCCAAAGGGTTAAACCAAGTACAAAGTTTTTTTATGGAAATGTTTATGATGCAGTAGCAAGCATTTAGTCAGAGGGGATCAGTAAGTTATCAGTGTGGAGTGCATATTTTTTATTATCCCCAGTAGATTGTTCTCTGGTTAGAAGTAAATCAATGATAATTATAAATAGAATGAAACCTTATTATTATTATTATTATTTCATACAACAGGGGTGTCCCTGTGACCTAGCCCAGCGGCCCAGCGGCCCTTACCTTGGGTACCTGAGGCGAGCTAGGGCAAGACTAGTCCCCTGTGGGCGAGATCCCTCGCCCACAAGAAGTCCCACCTCTTAAATCCAGAAGCAGAGGCGAACCCGAAACCAATGGGGAGCAAACCCACTGCTCAAGCCAACTCTACTACCCGTTCAGGCTGAAACCTCTTTATTATTAATCTCGTTCAAGGTGCTAAATGTGATGTTCTAAAATTTTAGAGATGCATGGAACAAGCATGTGTTGCGCTTGAGGGTCATTTCAATTTGCAATACTTTGGAGAAAACTTTGTCTGGCACGCTTTGTTTCTTGAATTTTCTTTCTTTGGAAACGAACTTATGAAATGGATAAGGGAAAAACAGTCCTTATTTGAGCTAATAGTAAAATATGAGTGAAATAGTGTAAGCTTTTGCAAATAATACAAGAATTGCCTTCATGGCAATAAAGCTCAAAATTTTGCTCTTTCCTCGTGAAAATCTAAGAAGTTTTTGGCGTGGTTCTTTAAGTTTTCAATTAAATAAAACATATACCATATACACTAGTGTGGCAGTAAAACAAAAAACATAAAAAATTATGTAGGGAATATATTAACTTCTGTAAAGTAGTGAATATAAATGGTGATTTCGCAATGTGGATCAATAGCCAAGTGATAAAATTCTTCCATGTGCAATGTCATCGTTGCCATGAGCAAATACTGGAGATGGATGAACAAATTACATATACCACATGATACTGCTATTCTTGCATAGGTACATGTATGTCTCCGCTTTTGATCATTAAACAAATCCTTTCACAAGTATGTACAGATACTTGTAAGCTAATTTTTACAAAATACTTATTAGAACCTTTAATTTTATCTTATATACTGGATGGACAGCATAAGTGTCTACTGAAAGTGAGGTACCTGCACAAAAAAATATTTTTTCTAATAGAACTGAGGAAATGGCATGAATCCTAGGTCAGAGTGATGACCATAAAGGAAATCCAGGTATAGTGTGACCCCCATCAACGATAAAAATATTTCCTGTAACATAAGAAGATGAATTGCTAGCAAGCAAAAGTAAGAGACTTGTCAAGTCAGGATCTGTACTTCCCCATCTCTGTTGAGGGACAATCCTTTCTGCAACCTTGTAAAACCAATCATTCTCAAAAACACCTTTTGTTATCTCAGACTTGAATAATCCTGCAGCAATTGAATTCACTCGAATGCCATATTTGCCAAGCTCCAGTGCCATGGCCTGCGATAAAAAATCAATAATGTATCAACTTATTCAACATCACAAATTTAAGTACATGACCAAAATCCTCAAGTCTTTTCATATTCAACAACAGAAAAAATATTCATTGTCATCGTCTTTTTCAGAAGTTGCATTATGAACATGCTTACCTACAATACTTTGTTACTACATCACAAGCAAAGATCTAAATAAACGAGAACCCTCCCAGCAAACTTCTCTTTAATCCAGCTCTCATATATGAAAAATCTACGATTTCTTGTGGATTGACAAGCCAACCACTTTCAGGAAACTTGTGTAGACTGTATTTGCATCCCCACGTATTCCCATTCCATTGGCCTATTCTTTTTATTAGTTGTAATCTATGTACCCCAGGGACACATTCCCTGCATTTTCAGATCTCATCCCCTATTGGGAGCATTTCGGGGATGTGGGGACAGGACAGAAATGTGCACCTGCCATCCCCAGGACACGTCTTTCTTCAGGGGACAGCTGGGGAACAGCCAAGGGAGCATCTAGGCTGGCTCCTATGACCCAGTAAAAAAAACATGTTTCTTTTCTTAAAAAACGAAAAAGAAAAGAAATCTGATTTAGAAAAGGGACATGGCATTGGCTTTGTTTTAACCCTATAGTCTAAGGATGAAACAACAATGTCAATTTACCAGTAGCTCCAGATAGAGACATAAATTCTTTATAGTGCTCAAAATTTTGCCCAAATTTACCAAAACTTTGCTATCAACATGTCCAATCCCCAGTATTTGGCAACCATAAGCCAAACCAACAATTTCTATGTAAGGACTTTTTTAAACTAATGATTGTCAATCAGCCTACCACAATTCTCAATTATGTAAATCTTGGTTTCAATGAGAACACCAGTTGTTTCAGTCAAAGAAGGTTATCAGCAATGTAAAGGAAACTGCCATTTTGGTGATCTACTGATTTCAAATCATTAGATGTGTACCCTATAACTGGGAAATTTCAGTAATCTTTTTACACTCCATATGCTTGACACCTATGCATTGCTTATGATAGTATGTAGATCATTTAAAGTACCATTGATATAAACTTGAATTTTGAGGCTAGTATGGTGGTCAAAATATTTTCCAGTTCCAATGTATTTTGGAATTAAATTTGCCCCAAGTCTACCTGAAGTCAGATAAGATGCTTGCAAAGGCAGAAAGTATCCAATCAACTGTATTTTTCAAATTTACCTATTTTTAAATAGCCATCTCTTGTTGTAACCTTAAAAATGACCTCCCAAAAAATTCATCCTGTATACAGATCCCCCTGTCCTCTGCCGCCCCAACCCGGAAACTTGATGTAACATGGTTATGATAGACGAAGGATTTTGCCAAGTGGATGAGTTTATGATTTAGTGATTGTGGCTGGGTGTCATCATAAAAAAAACTGGGTACAACTATGGCTAGCTTAGATCTCTGTGTATGTGTGAGAAAAGGAGTCAACCAATTGACTATCTTGGAAATTAAAGACATGATATTTCCGCAGTCAAGATGAGTGATTGAAAAGGGTTCTACCATTCTGGTAATAACTGTGTAAATGTTTTCTAATCAGCATTTTAGATCACACTCTGTGATCCATCATCAAGAAAGGAAAAATTGTGATACCTTGACCACTAGTTTATTTATTGGTTTTGTTTTTGATAAGGTAAGCAGCATTTACAGGGTGTTGTACCCTTTACACGGAGGGGCCTTGGGGCCAAAAAGGAGCTAGTTCAAAACAGGACATGGACTAGAAAGAGCTTACAAACAGGAGCCACAAGGCTCGACAGACCAGGCCAAATAGGCCACACACTTCACAGTACCAGAGCACGGACAACTGGCAGACAGCATGTCGGAAGAAGACTGGGACTAGACAACCCCAGAATCTGGGGGGATAGGACTGACTCCCAAAACCTGAGGTCGCGGTTTGGGGAGTCCCTTCTTCTTTTTTTTCTGCACAATAGACCAGGAAGGCTCGGAGCCAAGGACAACCAATCGAGGTGAGATGAGCAGTTCATCCACAACCACAACGGACAAAGGGCCTCCACGCAGCGAAGTCGGCAGCGCAGAAGAGGAGTCGGGAGCATTCGGGGGATCAGCAGTATTTATTGGTTTTGTTATCTGCTCTTTAAACCCATAGTTGTTTACATCTGCCAAATGCTCATGTGTTGCAGAGTTGATAATAAAGACTGATACCTAGTAAATCTAAAAACTCAAATTTTCCCATCCAATAACAGAGAAAATTATAACAATTTAATCACAAGCAATTGAAAAAGAGATGCTTGAGCTGCAAGTACCTTTGTGAGCTGATTGAGTCCAACCTTCGAAATTGCATAGATCATGGAGCGTGGAAGATTGCCTCGATTAACACTGGCAGTAGATGAGATATTAATGATAGAGCCCTTTTTTCCTGCATCTCGCATGCGATTGCCAATGGCCTTAGAAACAAGCCAGGCCCCTCTCAGGTTGGTGTTTATCACAGTGTTCCATTCTTCCTCTTCATACTGCAGCGGTGATTTCACGCTACCTAAGAAAAAATTCCAAAGGCCACACCCTCCAAATTGTCAAAAAAATTAAAATATAATTAGAGAGATGTGGCCAATAGATAAAAAAAGATAAAGGTTGTTTCAATGGACACAGCCAACCCAGACATCAGTTTGGTTTATGTTTTATCCACTTAAATTATATAGTTCAAAATTTACACCCCTCGACTTCAACCCCATTGGAAACAGTATTAATCAACCAAACCTTGCCAATCCACCTGAACCAGTAATGACATGGGGACTTTATTTAGTGCTTCAGGACACAGTTTCTTGATTTAATGGTATTCATGCATAAAAAATGTATAAAATGAATAGATGGGATATACTGAATTGAAGAATTAACTGCAGAGGCATTGGGTAGGATTGGGCTGATATTCTTTGTATCATGGTAGTTAATACTTTTAAATTAAAATGACTAATTGATCCAATTGATGGTATCTAAATACATTTTATAAAATAAAGCTATGAGTCACAGAGCAGCAGTGTGTCCTGAACTGGCAGGAGGTGATGAATTGGCAGCAAGTAGAGGGGAAGCAGAAAGCAAAGATTGGTGAGAATAAAGGAGCTGGTGGTTGTCATTGGAAGAGGCAAGATCATGCTTGGTGCGGTGACCTGTCCTATGGGTTCCATCCAGGGCATTGCCCACACCACCCAGGCAAGTGTATAGTGTACCCAGGCCATGCCTCAGGCAGACCCTTGGGGACCCAGACCCAGAGTTCGACCCATTTGGGCCAGGTACAAGGGCCTTCTGCAGCAAACCATGCAACATATGTTATTTTTATGTGATCAGATTGACATGCACAGAAAATTAATTCAAAATCAGACACAATGACACAGCAGATACCCTGGGAAAACCCTCCTCTTGAGGGAGAAAAACCCAGCAACAATATATCACTTATATATTGAATATCAACATAATATATCCTTTACAAGAAGGCCGATATGAAGGCCAAGAATGGAGCATAATAATCAGATGCTAAACACAGCAATTATGTGATCCACCTAGATGATATATAAACAGCCTTCAATCAATATTGGTCTGCTCTTCTTCTGTTCGCACTTGAGTATATTGGGCTTATGTGAAAATCCGAACTGAGAATGGATATAGAGTCTGAATGCAATAACAGTAGCAAACTGCAGATGATAACTTCAACCTCTAACAAATTTGATCTGCCATGATTAAGAACTCGCACTTGCAGGGAACTCAAACTTTAGGAGGACGAATGTGTATATTGCCTACTCCACAATGAAATGCCATCAATTATATATGAAGTGATGTGTTCCTTTTCATCACAAGTCGGCCTCATCAAGGAGGCATTACTCAAACAAGAAGGAAGTCGGCCACATAGAGGATCGCACCTCTCAATAAATATAATAAACAACAATTAAATGACTTCAAGAAAAACGTGACTCTCCAAGGCATCTCAAGTCGGCCAAGAGCAAGATAAAATGAATTGTTCCTTCATCGAATAGAATAAACTCAATTCAAATAGCCGTTAGGCTAGCATTTGAATTGTCTCCAATTAGAAATCGTGTGGACCTGGAAGAAGCAGCCCAACGCTGCTAATAACATCAACAACATAGAGGAAAATGAAACCTTGAAAAACAAACTTTAAAGAATCAATGACAACTTCAAGTGTTTGATTTGGATAATCAAACACTTAAAGAAGAAAAATATAATCACTCTGCCTTGGAGGAATTATATACTAGGGAGGACATGTTTTGGGGCAGAAAACCTAGTAGGCTTGGCTATCAGAGAGAGATAGGAACACTAAGTACTATCACAGAATCATTGTTTCTAGACATCAGAGTAACAGACATACAACATCAAGGCAAGGGATGGCACTTCCCTCTCAGAGCTAGGTACATTTGTAATGAGGCAATGCAGTTATTCTAGTCACTTCTCTCCCAATCTAGGTAAGATATGAGGGAGGAACAAGATTCTATTGCTGAATGTATTCCCAATTTGATGTACCAAAACAATATCAATATCTAATGAATGCTTTCTCAGAAAAAGAAATAAAGAGAGTAGTTCTCAGTATGTAGAAAGACAATCCCTCTGGGTAACAGTTTCCCTCTTCACTTTTACAAAGCTTTCTTGGATATCATTAGCAAGGAAGTTGCATATATTATCAACAAATCGCAAAGATAAAAAGAAAACCTCAAAGATTTGAACTGTGTGATCCTCGTTCCCAAAAGGAATGTTTACTTCTCTTTCAATGAATACAAACCAATAGCACATTGCAACATTGATTTATAAGATTAACATGAACGCCATAGCTGAGAAAACTGAAAACAATTCTGCCTGATATCCTCGCTCAGGAGCATAGCAACTTCATACAAGGGAAACAAATCTTTGACAGTATCATCATGACTCACAACTACAAGAGTATGCATTCCCTTAAATCCTTCGAGGAAAAAGGCACGATTATAAAGCTTGGTATAAGCATTGCTTATGACAGAGTAGACTGGAGTTTTTTTAAGAACAAACCTTATCTTCAAAGAGTGCCCTGATTGGATTTGTAGCTGCATCTCAAGGCCCTTCTTTTCAGTCCTTTTTAATGGCTGCCCAACAAAAATTTTCCCTAGCTTGACAGGGACCCCATCTCCCACTTCTTCTTTATCATCTTAGCAGAAGCTCAAAGAAGATTCATTGCTAAAGCCAGGTTTGGTGACTCCCTCAATGAAATAAAGCTGCTAAGTGCTAACAATGCACAAGTGGTCAGCCATATTCTCTTTGTGAATGACACAAATTTGTTTGGCATAGGAAAAAGGTAGGAAGTGAGGACTATAAAGCAGTTGCTAAACTCGTACTCCCTTGCTTTTGGAGAAACGATGAGCAATGAAACAATTAAAAGGTGTATTTCTTCAACAAAAGCCTTTGAAAGCAACAAGTGGTGGCCAAATTAGAATTTTATATTCGTCATTTCCCAAGCAAAAATCTCTGGGTTCTGGTATTCGCTGGAAACTATAGAAAACAGCTATGGAAAAACTTTCTGGATAAGCTCATCAAACAAGCTGCCATGTGAAAAGATAAATAGCTCAATTTTTCCAGTTGTTCTTACTTAAAAAGAAAAAGAATGGCTCAATAACAATGACAATTTTTTCTCCTGTCATAAAAATATTTTCTCCTGAATAACAATAACAACAATCTTTTCTCAAATATCTAAATACAATAAAATAACAAAAGTAGTCTATATAAATAGATTTTTATAGATGTCAAAGTAGTATAATCTATAAATACTACTTTGTGCAATAGATAGATTATATAGATGCCAAAGTAGTATATATATATAGATTATATAGATGACAAAGTAGTATATATATAGATTATATACATGACTTAATAGAATCTATATATATATAGATTCTATTAAATAGAGGACTTATATTATATAGATAGATAATTCATGAATCGACTTCGTCCACAAAGAAGGGAGCTAGAATCACAATGATCAAATCAGCCATGTGGACTCTTCCTATTTAATATTTATACGCACTTCATTGTGCAGGCTCTAGTTGTGTTCACCAATACCCTGTGCACAAGCACATGAAGGATTTCCCCTTGACAGCTAGGACACAAATTTTCCCAAAAAGGATGGAGGGCTGGTTTGAAAGATCTAGCCAACTAAAATCAAGCCTTAGGAATCAAATAGGCTAGGAGAGTTTATGTTGAGTCAAATACCTTGACAATGATAATTCAGGATGCTTCTACTCCTTGGATCCTCTCTAACGAGGGTCAGTCATGGAATTTCATCTCAGGCCATAGAGATATCATTCATAATAAACTTGGGAAAATGTAATGTGTAAAGCACCAACTTCTAAGAGGACTCCTGACAAGGATTCCCTTCACTGGTGAAGATGGAAGATATGACTGAGTTAAGAACTGTCTCACCCACTGCATTAATCTCCTTAGCTTAGGACTTCACAGACCAGAATCAAGATGAGACTCTTACTTTCTCAGCTTGGAAAACACCACTCCTCCTCAAAGCTCTGCCAGATCAAAAAACAGAATGAAGCATAGTTTAGATGTAAGAGGATCAGATGTGTGGATGTGGAAGATTCTCTGTAGTGGAACAGAATCAACAGATCTTCATTTACAGAATACTCTGTCAATGATAGATATTTGGCAGCCTTTGAGCTTTTTGCTCCTCCTGAAGGACTAGATTGGCCTGGCAAAGAGATTTGGTCAAACAACTGTGTGCCAAAAGTAGAGGCCTTCACTTGGTTGGCAACCTATTCCCATATCTTAACCTTGGATGAATTGGTGAGAAATGCTTTTCAAGTCCCATGTAGACATGTTCTTTATAACAAAGATGAGGAGACAACAGCACACAACCTGCTCTTCTCTGAGTACGCACAACATATTTGGTGTTGGGCTCTTCCAAAACTGAATATGGCTCGGATTCAGCCAGCCTCAATTTTAGAAGCTGCTGTGGTCATAGGCAACTCCAAGGAAGAGATCACAAGATTCACAACTAGAGGTACTTTGGCTGGACCTTGTTGTGTGGTCTCACAACAACCCCCAAGACTGAAAAGACTTGGGGACCCAAGTAAAAAAATAACTCTTATGGCAAGAGCTAGCAAATTGAAAGATCACCGGAAGTGAAGAGCAAAGAGAAATCGTTGATAATAAAAGTACTTTGTAATGTAAGTGTTTCGGGCACCAGGTACCAGGTGCTGGAAACATGTGAAAGGTAATGTTGGTTTGAATCGAAGGCTCTGGTCCGGTATGAAGGAGTCCGGTATGATGGAGTTCCGGTATAACTGAGGTCCGGGAAAGTTAGTGGGTAAAGCTGAATGTCGGGTACCGGGTACCGGGTTGTAACGTGAAGTGAAAATGCTAAAATTTTAAGTTTATTTAATGATTCCGGTAATCCAGTATATATGTGAGGATTTGTGATATGCTTAAAAGAGTGTTAATTACGAGATTTTTGTATGAACATTTGAATAATGGCTTTATTTAAATGAGATGTTATGAATGTTTTCTTTCTTTTAAAGGGATTTAATGTGTGGAATTTGTGATTGCAGGAGATAGGGATTGTAATGCAATATTTGGGTATGAACGGTCAGACAAACTTGAATCATGGATAGAATCATTTTCATTCCGGTTCGATTATTCTGGGATACTATTGGCAGAGGAGTTTGAATCCACAGGAATGTTGAGGATCCTGGGATTTCACGTGGCAGATGAAAAGCGCCAACCTCTAAGGAAGCCCATTCTCGAGAGTGATAGAACCAGAGCCAAGCGATGTGTGGGGGCGAAAATTCCACTTGTTCATTCTAAATGTATGGGAAGTCCTTACACACTATCCTAATTCGAAGTATCATCCTGGCAATGATTAAAGATTACCCAAAGAGTTTCAATGCGTAATTGTAGTTGACTTCCATTGACTTCAGTTGCAATTCTCCTATTGGTCACTACATTCCATGTGCCTTGATGAGATTGGTCCCTTGGATTTCCTCTCATGTATTTGTCTTATCCTTTCTGAGCCTTGTGTTCTATAAAAGGTCAGAGGATCCCTTTTTTTAATTTTAAGTTTAGAATTTGTGGATGTCGGCGGAGCATAAACTTTTAAGTTTAAGTTTTGTTCTTTTTTCCTGTTTTCTGAACCATTCCGGCATAAAACTTTGTATGCACGTAGACATTGATTAATATCAAAGCTTATTAGATAGCTACCTATCTTAGTATCTTTTATAGTTGGTTTTGTTAGTTCAGCCGAACAAGACTGTATGTTGCACCATTTAAGAGTGCATAAAGAACCTACTCGATGTCCAGAAACGAAACCCCTCTCTTTAAAAGCTTGCACCGTTTTATATGTAGTTGTGAAGCAATCTGGTGAAGTATAAAGCGGTTTGCTCTATTTTAATTGATTCTTTGGAGCATCCATGGAGAATAACCGGGAGAAACTTTTAAATTTTTAGTATTTTTATGCTTTATTTTAGAGAAGATGTTTAAATTCTTGAAAATGTTCCAAAATTTGAATAAATGGATGAAATTTTACTGAAAATATTTTGTTTTCCATAAAATTGTTGAATGCTTAATGCTAAATCTATTTAAGTGATAGCAAAGAATTTGCGATGTTCATGAAATGTTACAGCAAATCTTTCCATTTCATGAGGTTTGATGTTATGATTCAATTGAAAGTCCAATGCCTAAAATATTCAATTCAAAAACCATAGTCCCTTTGATTAACAGCAATATCACATCAGTACCCGAGAGTGACCCTAGTGCAATCATGACCTAGTTATCGAAGACTTGGGATTGAACTAAAGCCAATCTTTTCCTGTTAAAGTAGAATTCCCCTTTAGGTTGTCTTTGTTCCATATCTTTCAAGAAGGATAGGCTCTTTACAATCTTGTTTGTGAAGAATTTATTCGCCCTGTTTGCCGCAAGTAAAATCATCGTCAACAGACCTTCACTCTCTCATTTTATGGAACATTTGGCTAGAGAGTAATATGGAAATTTTCATAGAGCTGAGCTTCTCCAAGAAAATTCGTGTAGTAAGATTTACATCTCTATTTCTCAATTAATAAAAACTCCATCCTTATTTCCTGAAGGAAGACCACAAACTGCTGGCAGAATGGCCAAAACTAAAGCCAGCCCCTATTAAAGGGATAATGAAATGATTACTCAAGGTCATAAGGTTGAAGGTGAGGTGGCATCCTCCTTTTCATCTAGATTGAAGCTGAATTTTGACAAAGCCTCTAAATGTAACCCAGGCAGAGCTGGGACTAAGTGTATCACTAGAGGCAATGAATCATGAAGGTAAATGACCATGGCCACTTTTATGCATCCCCCATCAAACGAACAATGAGGCAGACACACGGGCATTAATAAGGCTTAATGTTAGCTCAAGAGCTCCATATCCCTTCATTGGAAGAGCTCCACATCCCATCCTTAGAAGCTAAAGGTGACTCCCCCAAATCTTTATCTTGGCAATGAAAAAGTCGGCCACTCCTAGGTCGAAACTCAATTGCATTCTTTGGGAGAGGAGGTGCTGGCAGTGAAATTCCAGCACACTGGTTTCACCCACCGCTTCCTAGAAGTCAACCAACCTGCGAACCTCATTGCGAATTTTGGGGCCAATCAAGATACTTTCTCCTCAGTTTCTATTTTTGTGAACCTCATCGCAAATTTTGGGGCCAATCAAGACACTTTCTCCTCAGTTTCTATTTCTGTGAACCTCATTGCAAATTTGGCACCAATCAAGACACTTTCTCCTCAGTTTCTAGTTCTGACGTCAATAAGCATCTCAATCTGGTTAGCTAGTCAATGCAGATGCTTCTAGCTCCCTGGCATTGGAAGCCCACTCAATCTAAGATTGAAGGCTTGTAGACCGATGGAGTCATCCTACACAATAAAGTTCTAGGGATGTAACATGGCCCAAGGAAGTGCTTTAGCCCCCAGACATAGGCTGCATGCTAGAAATAAAACATGGTTGAGTGTGATATTAATAATTAAAGAGGTGACCTTCCCATCTTCTTTCCTCTACCTCTCTTTCCTGCATTCTTCTATGAACCACATCTACCCCTACAAATTCTTGTGTGCTTCTTCACATTAAGACCATGGCCCAGTTTTATTTTAAGTGCAAAAAAGGTTTAGCTCGGTGGGATGATCTTCACATGTAAGTTTCAAATTTTAAAATGATTTTGGCAGTGCCTAAAGGGACCAATTTGAATATTGTTCAGAATATATTAGGGCTGGATGGCTGGGAAGAATGGCTGGGTGTAAAATGGAATAATTCAATGGTAGCAAATGCCTTGTTGCAACAATTGGCAACTGGGATGGAGAATTGGGTCATCTTCTTATTGCTGGCTAATTTCCTCCTGCCTTGTCCTCTGTTTCTATGACAAAGGATGGGTAAGCAGTGGGGCATTCTTTTGACATCAATTTGAGAGATAGAGAGATGGCCACTGTGGAGGAACTCTTACAGGCCCCTTGACTGTCCATTAATAAGGTGAGGCTGATGGGCTTGGAGTAGAAATGGCAGACAAGGTGGGGTATGCTTCAGAAGTTTGGGATGTCCTGATGTTGTTTAATGGTCAGAACCTCCCGTTGGTTTAATAGAAGTTCAGGAGAGCTAGTGTATGGTCGAGGGCATGTTCAAGATGTGGTCATGGCTGTAATGGCCTCACTAGAGGAGGTTGAGAAATCACTGCTGCTGGTGATCTGGCTGACTTGGACTCAAAGGAGGGACATCCATCCCTCCTATCCTGAGTAGTTGGGCTGGTTGGTAGAAAACCAACCTTATCCATGTAAGTAGTCTGCCAATTTTTAATTTTAAAGGCTGTTATTTAGCATCCAGTGTAATCAGAAGTGATATTTTTTCCATTCTGCAAAGGTCCCAAATAAAACCCTGCTTTTATCTATCAAAAAAATTGGGATTGTATTGAATTTGGGAATTCACTTCAGAGGCATTGGGAAGGATTGTGCTGATATTTCTTGTACCATGGTAGTACTAATTTTTAATAAAATGTCTACGGTAAATGTGTTTCCATGACTGTACAGAAATGAATATATATTAATCATGTAAATCTGTTTTCTTGTTTTCTTATGTTGCGCTGTAAAATTGTTTTTCAACATTTATCAAACCCTAGAATTATATTCTGAAAAAACTTATAACAAATTTAGATAAGGTTATTCTATACAATGAAATGAAAATGTAAAATAAAATAAAAGAAACCCACTGCAATGCCTACCTCTGTAACCAGCATTGTTAACGAGAATGTCGATGGAACCAAAGGAATGCCAGGCTTCTTTTACAGCCAGATCAATGAGTGGCTCTGAAGAGCTAACATCCAGCTGCACCATCACAGCCTTAGAAGAGGAATTGAGCTGTTCAATTTGATTGCACAGAGAACGGAGGAGGTCCAACCTACGAGCTGTGACAACAACATTACATCCCTGCTTTGCAAAGCTCACTGCAAATTCTCTGCCCAGACCAGAAGATGCCCCTGTTATCAACACCACCTTCCCTGCTAAATCCGCCAATCTGTTCTCTGTCTCCAATGCCATAGCGTTTAATCGTCTAGACCGTTATAGCTTCATTAGCAGGGAGTCTCTCCCAAATTGTGATGTATCTAAGGGTAAACTTTGTACTACCCTTATTTATACAGAGTACATCTAATAGAGAGTGTAACACCTACCATCCATTCATTTATTCATTCTTAACAAGACGGAGGTAATTGGTGGGCCAGCTGTTGTTTTGCAAAAGTGGTTTTAGTTCTATTTTGCGGGTCCCATAGATTGGTTGGACATAATTAAAAATATTCATTTATTCATTCTTAACCGGTAAACTATTTAACTAGCAATAGCACCTTAGTGTGCAATGGGTACACCAAAGAGTTGTGGAAGGTCAAAAAGGTAAAATTTTGATTTTTTGTTTTTGTGCATATATTTGTGCATTTTGCTCATCCATCTTGGACTTCACAATTGTGACTGTTATGTCTAAGTTGCTTGATAACTGGTCAAAGTTTTTTGCGAGACTTGATTTCTCATAATCATTTTTTTTTTTTGCAAATTTGTCTTTATTGCTACCTTTGTCAACAATTTCCAAGTCCACCCAATAGCTTCACATTTAAAATAACCAACAAAAGACCAATTGCTAAGCATCTCAAAGAACATATGGTGGTATGTTTCCTTGAATGTCTAAGACCTAACTTTCTAACACTATGTTGTTTAGGAATTGGATCAAGAACAATATCCACTTCCTTAATAATATTATTGAATCTTGGTTTTTGTTCAATTTTGAGATGTTGATTCAAGCTTCTTCTTTTTCCATCAAAAGCGCAGTTTTATTGGGTCTTCCAAAGCACATTCAATTCCACTAAACTCAACCTTTGTAGTCCACTTTTGTAGCCAATTCTTCACTCAACTATCTTATTCTAGTCAAATTTATAATTTTTGGAGGAAGAATTTCAATCCTTCCCAAAGCTAGCAAGAAGCAACGTATGAATCATTGAATCGAGAAGATATTTCCCTTAATTTCTTATCCTTTGTAAAGTCCTTGCACTATATTGTGACAATTAGCCCTTATGACACACCTTAAAGGTATGTATAATCATGAATACTAAGATATTATAGTATATTTATTTAATATTATGTGGTATATAATATATAAATAATATATTATTTAAATTATTAGATTATATCATTTATATTATATACAATATATAAATAATGTAATATATATTAATATATAATATTTATATTTTATTTATGATATTTATATTTTAGTGAGGAATTCAATTTGAGGGCCTTAACACACTTCCATTAGTTTAATGAACAAGAATTATATATGCATATTGGACATCTAATGCAAGGATGGTGGAATGTGGTAGCATTGACATGCCTATTCGACCATTGAAAAATTTCCAACTATCATGATTAATTATATATATCTAGGATATGCATGATTTGCATTGATTAGAAATTACTGATGTTTGTGAATGTGCACATTATTGAATCGAAGATTGTCTTTTTAATCACTTGTTTGTCTTTCATTTCATTGATAGCTTTAACGTGCATGCACGTGCTTTTTAACTTTGTTGTATTATTGTAATATTACATAAAATTATTATTTATATATATTTTTATTATATATTTATTATATTATATATTATACTTCCAATGCATCTAAAAACAAAAGCAATTTAGGGTCAATTAGGGAAAATATTGATCTATTTATTGCATGCATTTGTGTCTAGTACAAGAGGTCAATTGGTAGGCCATTTACCAAATGATGTGGTTTGTGCAACAAAGGTCCCAATGGAGAAGTGGTAGCTTCAAATAAACTGTGCATCCACTTATAGGGATCCAAACATGACTGAAATAAAATCTCTAAATTAGAAAGATAATCAAGATCCATTATCAACATGCTCACAATATGTTTTCAATAGGGAGAGAGAGGGGGAGAGAGGGGGGTATATGGATGTGATATGAAGTATTGTAGAGGTTTACCTACTTGTGGGGATTTTCTTGTAATGTTGGGACATCGAAATTTTTATTAACCTTGTATTTTCTTATGTATGATGATTTGGAATCTAATGGTCCTCAATCATCTCCAATCAAGGAGTTTACGATAGGTGTAGAATGTGAGGATTCTCTTTCCTATGTCAATGGAGGTTTTGGTGAATAGAATGTGATAGGTTTTTCAATTATTTTAGGAAACCTTATGTAACTTGTAACTTGTGAAGCAAGGGTTTAAATGTGTAATACTTCAATCAAATGTGAAAGCACTTCTTTAGCAGTTGCTTGACAATGGTGGAATGAGGTTTAGTCACTAGACAATATGAAGGATTGGTGATTATGCATGTAACCAATGACATCCTAGGAGAAAATTGTAGGATAAAATTTTGATAATGATAAGGAATAAGGTATTGATAGTGAGAGGTCCAACTATGATAGGTGAAGTTTAGCATCTAGAGGCTCTCTACTAGGTGCATTGTCAAAACCACATAATACTAGAAGTTAGACTTGTCTAAGTTTGAAGAGTTTATTTTAATCAATCATCGAAAATCAATTCTACAAATGTTGATTCATGAACCATTATCAATAAGAATAAATTTAACTCCTCTCATTTTATATCCTATAATAAGATTAAAGGAATAGATTCCAAAATGATTGATTGAGGTGGGATTTTATCTTCAAAGAATGAGATGTCTTGCATGGTCTATAAGATATAAGTTATATTGGTCAGATTAAAGGTACCATGAAGATCTTTTATAATTATCTTTGAATCATATATTAATGAATAAGAGAGGTCTCTAACAAATATCATAGAGATATTTTTCTTGTGTTGATTGAAGTTATTAAGGATATAATATATTTTTCTCTCTAGCGGGGACATACAGTAGGGGCAGGATTGATGGTGGTAGATGGGAGATTTGTATTATTTATAACATTCATTTAATTTTTTCTAGTCTCATAAGTATATCCTAGCTTTTGATAATCATCATGTGGAGGAGCTCCTTCATGAAAATTAGAGTGATATTTTGAGGAGCCCTTGGGATAGTAAAGTGGGGTATAGGACTAACAATACTAGAATTATTATGGGTGTATATACTGTTGTTGGATGTGAGTGTAGGAAGTGGCTTTAGCATGTTATAGTTTGCTCCATTATGTTATTGTAAAATTTGAACCAGAAAGAAAATATGGTGGGGGAATATGTGTACTATTTTCCTTTAGTTACTCAATAATGTCCTGGGAACCCAAATTGGCTTGAATATCAACCTCAAAGGTGAGTCAATCCTCAACAAGGAAGACCTAGGAAGGGATTCTTTAAGCTTTGAGGGGTTCATCACCAAGCAAAATCTTGGAAAAGACAACTTAACATTCAACTTACAAAGCCTAATAATGCAAGCTAAATGATGGATGCAAATGATGAAATTAAACAACAAAAAGTTATGATGTATGTACAAAAGTCTAGAAATGTGATGAGGATTCTAGAAATGCAAAAATGTTGTCAAAATATGCTAGGGAGGACTAAGACACCCTTACTGTTGTCTTAGTCCCACGGCTATTTTTCGGGGTAGATGCGAAATCTTTGGATGTCAGAATCTGATCTGAAAGAATCTCTGAAAAATACCTTCGGGAGGACTAAGACTCCCTAGGTGGTGACTCAGTCCAATCTAGATTTTTTGAAATATTTGAACATGATCCTGGGGTGAGCAAGGTCTTTACTTCCTTCTTCTCAGATCTTAGGTCCTAAAACTTCTAGATCTAGCTTGTACGTGAGTTTCCACGAAGATGACAAATTTATAATGCAACTTTTCAACTTTTCACTTCAAATGATCTTCAAGTCTTCAACCTAAATCTGCAATCACAAACACACATGAGGGGAAAAATTTGTTGACTATTAGTAAATGGGGGTTTTCCTTGGTCAAACCCCTTGTTGGTAATTAAAACTTGGAATGAAATGAAATAAAGGAGGGAAATGATGAATGAACAAAGTGTTATGTTGCAACTCACCAAACCCTTGTTATGAAATCTGCAAACTTGTGTGAGATGGCTAGCTTGAATGTAGATCTTGAATCAAAGGAATGCTTGATAGATATTGACTTGAATTTATTGCTTGAATCAAAACCCTACATCACAAATGTTAGCTCAAAAATACACATGATGCAAGAAGATCTTTGATATGATGCTTGAATCTTGATGATGGATCCAAATTTGCTTGATGAATTTCTCTTGAATGCTCTTGATCTCATAAACTTGCCTTATGAATGAACACTTGAATACTTGTTAGAATAAAATGATTGAAAGAACATTGTATTTATGCTTATCTATGCTTAATATCTTGAAATTATACCACAACAAGCCGAAATATGAATTCATTAATTAAAGGAGGCTAAATCTCGCCAAGATTTGAAATTAAATCTCAAAAATGACCTAAGGAGGACTAAGATGCCCTAGGTGGCATCTTAGTCCCGTGGCATGAAACTTAAGGCACAAACTCCAAAAAGGGGCCCATTTAAGGCACATTTGAAATCAAGGTCCCAAGACCTTTGGAGGACAAAGATGCCCTAGGTGATGTCATAGTCCCAACCCAAAAATTAGGGACACACAACCAGAATCATTAAATTATCATTTATCCATTGATGTTTGTCGGGATTAGCCATAAAAAGATATAGTTTACTAGGCTTGTGGATTCAAAATAGGACCAATTAAGACATAAATAAGGATAAACAAAGCAAGGCGGGCCCAAACAAGTGTGAAAATGCAAGGGTACGCATTTTCCTACACTACAAAATTTATTTTAAAACACATAATTTGAGGACATGCATATCATGTTGTTGAATATATTAATAGCTACAAAAGAGAACTTAATGTAGGCCATAACTAATGGGTGAAACTAAGTGTAATCTAGGTCATATGTGTAAAACAAAATGTTAATGTAACCTTTTAATGTGTTTGAAAAAAAATAAGAGCTTGATAATTTTGTTTCTATGTTGAACTCATGATAAGAATATGATTAAATATTATGAACTGTCACCATTTCCATCACAACATTCCTAATAATTGTTTATGCTAAAGGCATCTTGATCACCATGAACTTCCTTTTCTAGGTCAAATGTCAAGTGAGTGAAACCTACTAACGATTTAGATGAGGATGGTTGAGGTTGGCCTATGGGACTAGTTGGAGGGGATGGTTGTCTATAGGGTAAGGAGAGATTGAATGGGATAGGTGAATAAGGTGGACTTGGTAAGGAGGGGAAATTAGACAAGGTAGGAATACAAATAAATGAATAGGATGAACTATGGCTAATTGTGGTGCTTTGCATTGCATCAAATCAAGTAAAAAGGATTCTTACTCAATGGTTATTGCATAGAAGTGAAAAGTGAACACCTATCACTTGTGTTTTCCTTAGTTTTAGATTTACTTTGAGGTTTGTTTCAAATCTTAGTGTCAAAATAGTTTAGATTCAATTATTTTAACATTATTTGTATGATATTCATTCTTAATTATTATTGAATTAAAAAACATGTATAAATAAATTAATTTTTGAGGAGTTAAAATATGAAGTTTAAGGTTCTAAATTATAATATCAAGTTCATTTAGAAGTTTCTAGCTACAAATTTGAAGATTAATTTCATACAAAATTATAGGATCTTGAACTTTAGGATTAGGGTAAGATGAATACAATGATTAGTCTCAAGTAGGTAACTTTGACCCCGCACAAAGTACAATTCATGTTTATTTCTACCAAATCCCTTTTGATGCAAATTTGATAGAAAAATTATGAACCGTACATCAAAGTGTACATGACAACAAAATATTCCTCACCCTACACAAATTTAATAACTTCTATTATTTTTTGTTAATTTCAATACATTTTTAAACCCTTGTTTAGGATACTATTTATTTAAGTTAAATTGAATTTTTACTTGTTCCTTAACATTTAATTAGGTCAATTATTTCAAGTATGTATTTTCCTACCCTTTCCTTATCTTGAAAGCTTTTCCTAACTTATGGGAGATTTGTATTATTTATAACATTCATTTATTTTTTTCTAGTGTCATAAGTATATCCTAATTTTTGATAATCATCATGTGGAGGAGGAGCTCCTTCATGAAAATTAGAGTGATATTTTGAGGATCCCTTGGGATAGTAAAGTGGGGTTTATGAATAACAATAGTGGAATTATTATGGGTGTATATACTATTGTTGGATGTGAGTGTAAGAAGTGGCTTTAGCATGTTATAGTTTGTTCCATTAAGTTATTATAAAATTTATTTAAAAACACATAATTTGAGGACATGCATATCATGTTGTTGAATATATTAATAGCTAAAAAAGAGAACTTAATGTAGGCCATAACTAATGGGTGAAACTAAGTGTAATCTAGGTCATATGTGTAAAACCAATTGCTGATGTAACCTTTTTAATGTGTTTGAAAATAAAAAAAATTAGAGCTCGATAATTTTATTGCTATGTTGAACTCATGATAAAAATATGATTAAATATTATGAAGTGTTACCATTTCCATCACAACATTCCTATTAATTGTTTATGCTAAAGGAATCTTGATCACCATGAACTACCCTGTCTATGTCAAATATCAAGTGAGTGAAACCTACTAACAATTTAGATGAGGATGGTTGAGGTTGGTCAATGGGACTAGTTGGAGGGGATGGTTTTCTATAAGGTAAGGAGAGATTGAATGGGATAGGTGAATAAGGTGGACTTGGTAAGGAGGGGAAATCAGACAAGGCAAGAATATGAATAAATGAATAGGATGAACTATAGCTAATTGTGGTGCTTTGCATTGCATCAGATCAAGTAAAAATGATTTTTACTCAATGGTTATTGCATAGAAGTGAAAAGTGAACACCTATCATTTTTATTTTCCTTAGTTTTGGATTTACTTTGAGGTTTATTTCAAATGTTATGTCAAATAGTCTAGATTTAGTTCTTTTAACATTATTTATCTGATATTCATTCTTAATTATTATTGAATTAAAACACATGTATAAATAAATTAATTTTTGAGGAGCTAAAATATGAAGTTTAGGGTTATAAATTTTTAAATCAAGTCCATTTAGAAGTTTATGGCTACAAATTTGAAGATTAAGTTCATAGAAAATTATAGGATCTTGAACTTTATGATTAGGGTGACATGAACACAAGAATTAGTCTCACATAAGTAATTTTCACCCCGCACAAGTAAAATTCATGTTTATCTCTACCAAATCCCTTTTGATGCAAATTTGATAGAAAAATTATGCATTGGATCAAAGTGTACATGACAACAAAATATTCCTCACCCTACACAAATTTAATATCTTCTATTTTTTTTGTTAATTGTAATACATTTTTAAACCCTTGTTTAGGATACTATTTATTTAAGTTAAATTGAATTTTAACTTGTTCTTAACATTTAATTAGGTTCATTATTTCAAGTATGTATTATCCTACCCTTTCCTTATCTCAAAAGCTTTTCCCAACTTATGGGATTTGACTTGGGATAGTGTTCAAGTTATTTCAAGATGTTTTTTAAAGGATAAATATATATATATATATATATATCATATTAATCATTTAACTTCTAAGTTATATAAGGTTTGGCTCCTTTCTATGTCTTCATCTATCATCATCTACCCTCACCTTCATGCACTTTCATACATTTGAAACCTTATCCTTTCCCTATTTACACATATTTCTACATGTTTTCCTTTTCATTAGCTCATGTTTCTATGCATCTAATCCCTACCTCAAGATTTTACATTCCCCATCCCATATCAATTATATGATGTTAGAGTGTTGTCTCACGTGATGTAAGGCTAAGTTCTTGTTTCATGTAGGGCAAGAGGAAGCGGTAGGCTAGACAATGGAAGAGGAGGAAGAGGAACCTCAAGAGTGCTTCTCTTCTTCCCTTCTCTGGGCTAGGGTGGCATCATTGTCAGCTTTTAAACATGCCCTATGCGAAACAACATAAGGAGATGGAGGGTATCTCACCTTAGGCGTTAAGCACCCTTTCTCATACTTCTCATAGGTCTGGTATAAGAGGTCCATCCTAGGTGGAAGTGGACCAACGGGTGTAGGTCAAAAGTGGTCTAGAGAATAGCTTCCATGCACAACCGACGGTTTATAACTAGTGTCATGGATCACATGCATTGAACCCTCATGGATAAATTTCAAACACTTATGCACAACCAAGGGAATTACATTCATAGCAACCAACCAAGGGATACCCAGTTTCACCCTGAAGAGTTCGAACCTTAGGATTATGTCAAAAAGCATGTTTACTAACTTAGGTCCAACAAGGACCGATAAGGTGATGCTACATAGGGGAGGTACAAATTTTTTGCTATGTGTACGGATGGTACTTTCAGGTGCATCATACCCATCTTTGTGCAAGAAATTGATCAACATAATCTCCTCAGTTATAACATTCACCCGAAACATCGGGTCAACAAGAACACGTGTTATAGTGTTTTTGTTGATTCACACAGGGATGTAAAGAGGAGATGGCTCTCTATTATAACACATCGGCAGGTCCTGCAAGGTGAAATTTATACCAAGAGAACTACTCATAGGCTGCATGGAAGGGATAGGCAGATGCAAAAAGGAAGTCATCACATACACTAAACAACATCTTCATAGAGCCCCCAAAGGTTTGCAATTGGGCAGTGACCCAACTAAGGCTTCATTCCACAATGCCTACGAAACCTTCCAACTATGCCTACTAGGGGTCATAGATTGGGTTGTAAGGAAAAATGCCTCACAATAGTCACACATACAATGATCCTACGATACAAGGAAAGGACCCTTCAACACCGCTAAACGAAATGAAAATGGTTCACATTGAGTTCACCAAAAATGTAAGAGAGGGGGACCAACCACACCAAGGCTCCCGGTCATGGAGAGCCACGAGCGAAGGGTTGCCCTAACTTACCTCAAGCTAATGGATATTTGGGATAAGAATCAAGAATGAAAAGCACTCTCAAGTACTTTTGTCACTTTACAAATCCAAAAATCTATTTTTTGCTAGACGAGCTAGTTTTTGGAGTTCAAGTTGCACCGCAGACAACTTTTTCTGAGGATGATAGTGTGGGTCTGGGATGACAGCATGACACATTGGCATTTGTATGACCAAAAAATGTAAAATCCAGTATAAAATACCATAAACCTACTTAACTTCCTAGCTAACTATTTTTAAAGAAATAAACAAAATTATAAAGTAGAAAAAAGTAACTATGTAAATGATAAAGTGAGTAGATAAAGACAAGGGTGGTAAATATCAACTCACTAAAGCTCTAGTTTTATAGCGAGATTCATGCACATGTTCACCTACACACAAGCAAGAGGGGGAAAATGTTGGGCTATATAGGGGTTTGCCTCAGTCAAACCCCCGCTTTGGTGTTTCCACCTCCACAAACAGCCAGAAAAGCCATGAAGTAGAAAGTATGATAAAGGAAATGAAAAGGAAAGTATTGAACACTACAGAAGATGCTACACTACTCTATCAAATCAAACAAGGAAAATGAAGTGTTACCACCTCCACCTAAAGGCTCTCAAGGCCAACATGAAGGGAGAATGCAAACAACAAGCTTGGAAAAGTTGACATGACCATAGCAGTGACGAAGGGAGGTCTCACAAGACTCCAAACTCACAACTTCTATGGTAGCACCACATGTACAAAGATGGAATTGATGGAGTAACAAGCTTGCTTGTTGTAATGCTCAATGGAGTTGTGAAAAATGCTTGAGAGAATGTGATGGATTGCTAGAAGATGAATGAATTGCTAAGAGATGAAATGATGGTGAAATGAATGCCTTTGAAGATCAGAATGAGAGGGAAAGAAGTCATTTATGGGTCGGTTGGTCGCACAAAGGCATTACAATTCGCCCCCAATGAGGAGTGTAACCTCCCTATGGACTCCAAAGGAAAAAAATCTGTCAGGGAGGATAGTGCGTCGCGCAAACAGTTGCGCGCCGCGCTCGCATCCCTAATGAAAATTCCCCCACCGACATACACAACATGCACCAAGTGGATGGAAGGTAGGTGGGTGATGTGGAATTTTTCCTTCAGGTTTGATTTTCTAAGGTGAGGGTATGCAAAAGGGGAATTTACACAAGGGGTACATATTCGCTCCTATGCAATAACATACACCTACTTGGTTACTAACCTCAATGGAAGAGGAAAAATGGTGGATCGATGTTTAGGTTCTTCTTTTGGGGTGATTATTAGGAGTTAACTTAATTTGATTATGAAAATGTATGTCTAGGTAAACTATGAATCTCTAACAAACTAATGTAAGTATACAAACAATTACAAAACTAAAAGATAGAAATAGACAACAAAAGAGTAGTCCAGAGATAGACGAACTTGGAAAATTAGGGTTCAAATTGCTTGGATAGGGGCAATGGTTCCCTAGTCTAGAGAATGTAGATCTCAATAATTAGTGAATAGATCTCATATGGTCATAGTTTGTTGGTTCTTCTTTCCTAGATTAGCTTCAAAACTTTGTCTATTGATGGTTAATTCCACTTACCCTAATTTATTAAAGTAGGAGGCTTAAATGCTTGATCTTGCAATTAGGTATTCAATCTTCTCCCACTTTAGATCTACCACTTGCATACAATATAGGGGAAATAGGGTTGTGTCATATAGGGGCTTATCTAAGTCAAACCTCATTTTTGTGTTTCTATCGACCACAATGGCTATGATGATGTAAAGAGTGCTTACCCTCAATTGAGAAGAGGATAAATAGATGAAACAAGTGATAAATGAAAAGTGTTACAACTTACCACTCAAATTTTCTTTCCTTGATGGACTAAAGTCATTGTACTCATCTCATGCAAGGAGAATTGATTACTTGATACAAGGTCCTACAAGTGTTAGTACTCATAAAACAAATGAACATAAAACATGAACAAACTCACATATAAAATTTGATGCATTGCAAACTGAGTATTGACTAATAATAAGTGTTGTAATTTTTTCTTATTTTCCTCTTGACTACTTTTTAGGATGTTCAATGGATGTTCAAATTGCCTAGAATTTAAAATGGTGAAAAATAATTGTATTTATATACATTGGCTCATTTTATGACAAAATTAATTATCATAAGTCTACAAAATTAATTATGAGAAGTTGACAAATGGATTTAAATTTGTAAATGTTGAAATTTCAACAATAACATATTTTAAATTAGGCCAAAATAGGTTGGATGAGGGTTGTGGCTCCCTAGTCCAAACCTATTTTGGGGATTGTTCTATCATTAAATAAATAGTAAATGTTAATTCCAAATTTTATTCTAATTTCTTGAAAATAACAACAAAACAAGAAAATTAAGAGAATAAATAAGTCCAAGCACATAGGGGGAGATAAACCTAGTGTGAAATTGCCAGTGATGAAAATTTATGATGCTATGTATTTAGCCCCCACTTTTGTGAGAGTATGAGCTCGCACTAAAGTAATGATAAGACAAGAAGGGTTCTTTTATCCAAACATTGGAGAGGTAGGATGACACTAAGTCTAGGGTATGTGCTAACCCCAAGGCTCAAGATCTAATAGAACAACAATGTGAAGATAAAGGAACACACACACATGAGGTGCAATGCAGTATGACAAACACAAAGCATACACAATGAAGACACAAAACTATCATAATTTCAAAAAAAAAAATGCAAACATAATGAAAGGACAATGAAAACATATTATATAAAACACAATACAAACATGAAAAGGGGTTTGACATCACAAACTAGAAAATTTCATATAATTCTTAATAGGATCCGTACCGAAGGCATCCATGAATTATAAGGCTAGTAAAGTTTGATATTTTATAGGTGACCCATAAATAAAAGCATCATAGGTTAGTGAAGTCTAATATTCACTATGTGTGCTTGATAAGAAACAACCGAGGCTAGTGAAGTTCAATATTCACTAGGTCAGTTTATGCAATAGTAGCAAATGAAAACACATTTAAAGGCTTGTGAAGTCTAATATTCACTAGGTTAGTTTCCATGTCAACCATACCAAGAATAATAGTTCCAATAATTTTGATAAGGTGCTACAAAATATGATCAATATACCAAAAATGCATCACAAATTTTAATACATGTGGACAAAGTGAAGCACAACATGGAATGTATACCCCTACCTTAAAGTAATTGCTAATGCAAACTAAGATAAATTTCCTTTAAGGTAGAATAAAATTATATTTGAAACATGATATGCCATGAGAGCTTATTGAAAAATTCTATGAAAAATGATATGTTCCTAATGAAGTTGACTCATGACAAGGGGCTTCCCCCAAGGAAAAGCCACATAATTAACAAGACAAAAATAACATATAAGGCATCCACATATTTAGGGTCAATATAGATGAGAGATAATGTATAATATGATCATGCTCAAAATTGACACCCAAGTCCCCAAATACTTGTGGAACTACAAACACAAGAGGGGAATGCCACATTAAGACAACATAAGAGATTTTGGGTCAATATGGAAGGGAACTAAATGTCTCAACACTTTGCATCATTCCCAAAAGGAACAAAGAAAACATGTTCACGACATAAAGATGAATGAAGATACCAATAGATGAATGCCATGATAGATTTTTTTTCTTTGCATCCTTGAGTCAACAAGAACAACAATTGTCATGCAAAGAAAACTAAAAAAAAACAAGACACATTAGGAAGCACATTATAGGGAGATCACATTAAACATGCAAGCAAAAAAATAAAGCATTGAAGGGGTACTACACATGTGAGTCGATCTATAGTAAATTATTTGCATCCCAATCTTTCTCATCATAAATAGAAGGTGGGAAATAGGTTAAAGGAACTATAAAAGTGTGGTACAAGGAGAATTATTGAGTTCAACACATGGTGGGTCACATGCATTAGGAGGATCATCATGGTCATCCCCAAATAGATTCACTAATTTTATAAATTTATAAGAGATAACTCATTGTGATCTTATTTTTGTTCTTTTGTCTTAACTCTGACTTGCTATCATAATGTATCACAATAGGCTACATATTAGTGCTATAAGCATGATTGCGAGCACTAACATCCATATTTGTAACTAGTGAGTTTTTTTTTTGTTGTTGGGATAAATAAGGTTTGGATTCATGGTTCAATGAGGGTGGTGGGACGGTGTCAAGTGATGAAAAAGATGAATGAGTTAGAGGTATTTCATTGGAATTTTTGTATAGATGGATAATAATTAGGTAAGGGTTTATGACCTTCAACAAACGAAAGAGCCATAGCTCGACATTATAATTTATGTTCTTTTGCACTTTGATTTCATCTTGTATGAGCTTTAGCTTGTGAAGGAGGAATTGAGAAATTTCCCAACATTGGTCCCTTTTCTTCCTTTTTAGAAGGAATTGAAGGAATTGTCAAAGAATGAGAAACTATTGGTTTTTTAGGTTTTTGCATGAAAACTTACTTTTCCTTAGTAGGAAAAAATTTAAACCTCAAAGGATTCACTAAATAGTTGTCTCATGGTCCTTTATAGGATGGAGGAGGGGGAACTGTGGCATACATTCTAGAAGTTCAAGAAAGAATACCTTTTTTGGGACAAGGTTTGTTCACTACCTACGAAGTAGGAGGAACAACCATTGTAGCCACTAGAGATTGAGAAGCCAAAACTTAGCTTTAAACTTTTGATATTACACAAATAAATAATATTCACATGGTTGGATGGGCTTAGCTGGTTGAGGTGAAAAATAATCAAGGGAAAAATTTCCATGATTAACTATTTAAGGCTTGAATCTACTATGGTATATGGTATGTATTTTTCCTTCAAATGGGAATTAAAGAAATTTATGGATAACCAATGAGAACACATTCGTGGAGGTTATCCATGGATGACCTAACTTTACAAGAAGCCACTCTGACATCAAGATTATGGTAAACAAAACACCCAATTTTTAGGTCCAACTTTTATCGAGAGTTATAGAATCAATCGTAGGGTGAAGAGAACCATCATGAGCCTTTAATAATGATTTTTATTGTTCATGATCATCTTTATTTAAAGCTCATGCATATACAATAATTCTTTGGTGATCACGTTCACTACTCAGACAAGATCGATGTGTATTACCCTTGTGGGTTTATCATTAATTCTATAGGTGATGTAGAGAGGACCATCAAGTGCAATTATAGAAGCATCAATATGCGTGAAAGAATAATTAGGAAAAATATTAGTTTTTCCCTTAAGAGGTTGAATCTCAATCCTATTTACAACATCGGATAGACTATCTTCTTCATTATCACTATGTTGGATAAAATTAGTTGAATAAATTTGTAATGCGTTCGTAAATATTTGTAAGTTATGATTAGGTGGTGAAACCAATTTATTCCCTTTGTCATTTACACCACTAGCCAACTAGATGACATTATAATGATGAGGTTGTTACCCACTTTTTACTTACAGCTCAGGTCAAGTCAAGTTTATTGGTTTAGTTTCAACATTGTTGAGGAAACTAAAAAGCAAAGGTAGAACTGGATGAAGTTCATTGTTTTTAGGTACAAAAAAATTTCATGTTTTGCTGATTGAGTGTTCAGTAATCATCATTGAGACCATTTTACATATGAATCATAGTTTATTGTGCAAACGTTTAAAACAGAAAATTGAAAAGGTTTGCATAGTAATGCTTTTATTCATTCTATAAAAATGTTGAATCCCACACAAGCCGTGGAAGTAACTTTTTCTGGATTTTTACAATCAAATAAAGAATGCATAAACAATGGTATGCTATACAACTGAAAATAACGGAAACATAGGGTAGGAGGTGATTCGTCATTGCCTGGAATGACGAATCGTTGACAGTTGAGGTTTCCAGTTGAGACGTCAGTTCCAGCTCATTTTCAGTTTTAGCTTCCATTCCAACTCCAAAAGCGTCTGCAAGGAAGATAAAAGATGACGTTAGAGATAATCTCTAAGCAATGACGGATCAAATCCTATCATATATCTATGCTACCAACAGGAATATAGGATACAGTCGATCAGGCATCCATCAGATAATTGCAAAAAAATCAAGAGAAGAAAGAATGTAATTCAATGGAAGCTTTCAGCTTCTTTTATTTTGCTAACATGTTTGTTTCAGTGTGCAGAAACAGATTCATCGTGTTTGAGATCATTTATCAGATATGTGGAGTAAAATGGGCTCCCACAAGGGTTGAGCTCGGCATATCAAAAAGGACATATTCACAATTTTCATACGAAGCACATGAATATTGATAACAGATATTTAAAAGCAGCATATTGCACTCATCTATTTCATTTTTTGTTCAGCTCTTCTTTGTTTTTGAAGAGAAACAGAGTATTCAAGTACAGGACAGATTTGCAATAATTTAATTTTCTATGAGTTCTTCAACAGAAAGCAGCAAATTTTGTTTTAAGTCAGCATCTAAGAATAATGGAAGATACAGATATGCATTATCTTTTATCAAACAGGCAAACAATGTCACAAGTGCCAATGAGACAGTAATGGAGTGAGCTTTGACATTAAATGGAGTATCTATTTTCAATGATAATCATTAGTTACAAAGTTATTCAAGAGCAGAAATACAACAGTGAACAGGGCCAATGAACAATTGGCAATACCTCATTAAATGCTCTATTAGTTATTTCTATTTTTTCAGTCAAAGTGAGCTTTGAAGGATCAAGTAACAAACAGACAGGTATGATGTTTTTTAGGTTGTTGAATAGTGATGAATACACATATAATGGAACAACAGTAAAGAGCAAAGCCATTTTCTGTTACAGCAAAAGATTAAGTAATAAATGCTACAGGTGTGCATTATAAGCAGCAGTGTTCAATTCAACATGTTTAAGCCAGTTTTAAACGATTTCATAACAATAACACTGCCCCATCAGATAGAAGTCACATTGACTTAATACTCAACATCAACATAGCTCTTTCATCAAGTCAAGAAAGGGGAATGACACTGCTCATTATATGCATTATACAGTCAAGGAATATGAAAGACAACAACAACATTCATGATATAAAAGATGGTCATAGAAGTCTCTTATAAATGAATTCCAAGAAAGCTAAAATGTCAAAGAAGACAACAGTATGGAAATAGTATAAGATCAAAGCAAAAGAGGAGACAGTGAAATAGTAAAAAGTATTTCGAAGTAATTGTACTGGAACAGCAATGTCAATATATTTAAAACACTTATGAGCATGTTGTAGCTTTGGTCAAGTGAATCAACAATACAAAAATTTATGTCATCTCCTTTTGATCATGCATATCAAGTACTCGTTTTCAGCTTAAAGACACCATTGTGTTCATTCAAAAAACTAAGGATGATAACATATTCTTGGTAAAGTTTATGCATAGCAGTATGGAGGACAGCAATGACAGCCATTTGAAAGTTTCTTTTGTCAAGAACAGTAAAAGTGATAGCATGATAAGCTCATAATGTATGCATATTCATGAAAGTCACAAGTGCACAGAAATAGATTTATGTTTTCATGGGTGAATTTCATGGGTGAATAGTTCAGTTTTAAATTCATTATGCACAGAAATACTTTGATATTTTAGCTACTTATTATATTCTACTTTAGAGATTCTATCATTCAGTTAACTCAATGGAAAGCCATGTTTATAAGGAGCACTTGATACTGATTCCTAGTTACATGTGTTTCTTTGCAAAAAAGGTTATTGAGTTTACTGCTGGTGGCTATCGACATCAAGTTCATAGCACAAGAAAACATGAAAAGAGCTACAACATTGAAGATTAAAGAGAGCAAAGACCTGAAAATGAAAGATATCCAGTACAGAAAGAAAAATAACAACTAATTTTCACTTCTTTGCAGGAAAAGGAAAATATACTTTTGTTTTATATTTTCATTGAATTCAAGCAAGCTCTTAGCTTCAATTTCTGAGCCAACAGAAACATTCTATGCAGCCTATGGAATTTAAATACAGTGAGAAAGATTAACAACAAACTGGAGGAGTTTTTTTTCAAATCTAAGTAAAAAGCTTGCTTTTTAGAACAGGAAAATCAACAGATACAAAATACCCAGATAAAGAAGAAGTTTGTGGCTGTATTTTCATTAAGAATACAGAAAATCAAAGTATTTCATCTGTTGTAAGTTCAAAATGAAACGTTTTTTGTAGAGATCAGAAGGAGATGTTCATGGCGCGGCTTGGAAGTGAGGTATTGCAGATTCAAAGAGAAAAAGACCAGATTTCGAATTTATAAGCAAAGTTGTTCTTTGTTTCTTAAAAAAAATTACTTCAAGATGTTCATGGCGGCGTGGAAATGAAGAGAACTTTCAGAAATTCGCTAAAAGAAGAAAAAAAAAATCAGACTTATATCTAAAATACCTGATGAAATCTCCATGATTCGAATTTGAGGAAGTCTCTACATCAAGTTCGTGGCTCAAGATGTTAATGGCGGCCAGACAAGTGCGGATTTCACACCAAGTTCGCAGCAAAGTCTCAAAGAAGTGTAAGAACATCACTCAAAACAGAAAATCGTGCCTCATAATGCCTCTACGTTTTTAAAAAAAAACGTCATACTACAGTTTCGACCCAAAAGAGACCAGATTCAAAATTCTTCAATGGTGAAAAATACAGAAAACATCAAGTGCGCGGCTAGGGTTTCTTCATGGCGGCGCCCAGCAAAATGAAGCTTTCAAAAGAAAATACAAAATGAAGTCTTTGCCTTCTTTTTAGGGTTCGAACCCTAAAGTATTCGACCCATTTTGCCTTTTCTTTTAGCTTTATTCATCCTTCTCAAGCCAATAAGCTCTAAGGCTTTCATAAATTAAAATAAAATGCTTAGAGTTTTATTTTTAATTTTGCATTTTAAAGCAAATTATAGATCTTTATTAAAATGATTTGTTAATCATTTTTAATAAATGATGTTATTTAAATGCAAATTTAAAGCTTCAAGTCTTATTTTAATTTTTGCATTTTAAGCAAATTGTAAAATCTTTATTAAAATGATTTGTTAATCATTTTTAATAAATGATATTATTCAAATGCAGAATTTAAATTAACCTTGCTAGGTGGTATTCCAACTTGCATTTTTAAAAATTTGTAAAACTTTATTTTTAAAAGTGATAAATTATAAATCACTTTTAAAAAATAAATGTTATTAATGCAAGTTGAAGATATTTGATGTATTCTTTTAAAGACCTAGTCAAGTGGAGCCTTTAGTGGAGCATTAAATCTTGGAGATGTGGCAAACTGTCAGTGTCAAGTGGAGGTTTTGGGTTGCTGGATTCAGGGGAGGAGTTTTTGATTGATGGGACACCTTTTTTGGAGTCTTTTGAGTCCTCTTTATGAGGATTTTTGTTCCTATCTGGGTCTGGGGAGACTTTTTCCTGTTTTGGTGGGTTGTTGATAGGTTTGAGATCCTTCTTTTAGGGTTTTTTTTCCAAATCCGACCCCCTTATTTTGGTGGGGCCCTTTTTTCTAGGGTTAGGGTGGAAAGTTTGAGCTTATTTATTCTCTTCTTCATTTCTTTTTATGGATGCAAAAAATTTGGAGTGGAAGAGACTTTGTACTTTCTGGAGGACATGGTGCTATTTTGTTCCAAGCTTTGTATCAGACTTTGGAGTATGCATTTCCAGGGCCTTTGAGAGCCTTTATACAACATCTTTGATCTATTTCTGGTGTCATATTTGTATGCAGATTGGTGATTGATCTTTCTTTTCTGTGTTTCTTATCTGAAACCTTTTAAGTTTGTCTCATTTTGGCATCTTTGTGACTAGGAATTCTCTTCACAGGTTAAAGGTTGTATTAATTTCTAGATGTATTTACTGTGATTAACATCCTTTAAGTATCATTCTGATCTCAGATCTTCCTTTGAAATATTCATGTGTTGAGGGTTTTACCAGTTATTGCATCATCATATAAATAGCTGTGGGTTCTTTCTGTGTTAAGGAAAGTGATTTTGGTGTATCACCCATTAATTAGTTTCAATCTTCAAGTTCTTTTTATCTCTTTTCTTCCCCTTTTTCCCCTAAAATCTTTAGGTTTGAAGAGCAAAAAATAGATTTTTTATTCAACAGGAACCGGCCTAGAATCCGGAGGTCTCATTTTCAGTATTGCATATCCCACATGTAGAATTTGAGTCCCATGTTATGCCAGATTACTGAGCTTAAAAGTTTCAGTAGGGTGCAAATTTGGTGCATAATAGAGGTCTTTTACTTTGTGCTTAAGACACATACATCTTTTCATGTTATGTCCAAGTATATGATGATATTGACAAAATGATTTTACATTAAAGTTTAGTGGTAACAACTTGGTTGTGCCAATAGGTCTAATTGGAAGAAGTTGAATCATATTCTTATTTAGAAACTAAAACATAATAGCATGGAGAGAATTGAGAAATTGTGAAAATTTCCTATCTCTTGGACTAAATTGATATAGTGTTATAGATGCATCAACAACTTCTATTTGGATGTTATTGGATCATTAAGGATTACTTATCTTTATAAAGTTTTTATATTTTTTCTTAAATAGTTGATAGTTTTTGAGGTATAGCTTTGGATTGACCATTAGGATCTGATGAAGGTGTACCTTCATATTGGCTAACCGATATATAATAATAATGAAGGGCCATACATAAATATGTAAATGATGGATACTTCATCAACAAGATCGTATCTCTAATGTTAGGTTGCAAATTTCTAATTAAAACTCTTTGTATATCAATATTTGGGAGAGAATATGAGATTTATGAATAAAATGCATGGTATTGTCTTATGAAATTAGTCACCTTGTCTTTAGGTCCTTGTTTATAGTGGAATAAATTTGTTAATGTAACTTGAGGTCCAATGTTTTCTTGAGAATATTAAAGGAATTTATAAAAAAATTGCATACAAATGACTTAATTGAGTTATTAGATAATGAAAAAAAGCAACCTAAGGCCATGTCATTCAATTATTGTGGAATTTTTTTAGCTTTAATAGAGCATCTTCAAAAAGGAAATCATTAAATAGAGTGGTGAAAGTCGATACATGATTACTAGGATCTCCTTTGCTAGCATACTTCTCAAAGAAAGGTATCTCAATATTTTATAGTATAAGTGTCTTTAGGATAGAAAATGACAATGTAAGATGCTTAAGGTATGTTGGAGGGTTACTATTAGATTGACTTTGATTCATGTTTGAATTTTTTTGTTGTAATCATGACATGTTTTGTAAGATTTGGTTTATCACAAGATCGTTTGGTGACATTTTTTGAGAATGTGTTGAATATGGTAGACTATTGTTAATGATATGTGGGTTATTGTCTTGCATGTTTATAAGAGGTGAAGAACATGGAGGTATTTTAGGTGAAGGGACAAACCTATAAGGATTCCCACAAGAAAACTGTAAACTAGATTTTAGACCATTACTATAAATTGTGTGGTGGATCATGTGATGACTAGAGAGGTTAAAGTAAGAATAGAAGGCATGGTTGTAGGAGAGTCAAAACTTATTTTCTTAGTTTATTTTAAGAATTAGTAAGTGCTTGAGCATAACTAGATGTTTTAGGAATGTTTTCATCTACTATATATGAGCTAATCTATGCAACGCTTCTTGTTGCACAAACGGTTTTCATTGCACGAAAAGATCAACCTGTTAATGCCTGATACAACCGCTAGAGTTAATGAATCCATGGGAGGTGGTTAAGCCATGTCACAAACCTGAGTTCTACATTATATAACACAAGGAGACCAAGGGTGCACATGTTGCAACAATCTCCCCCCAACACAAGCAAGGGGTTCAAATCTGTGACCCAGGCTCTCATACCAATTGTTGCACAGATGGTTGCCATTGCACCAAAATATCAACCTATTAATGCTCGATACAACTACTATCTAGTTAATGAATCCAAGAGAGGTGATTAAGCCATGTCACAAACCCAAGCACTATGCTACACAACACAAGGAAACCAAGGGCGCACAACTTGAAACACTTATATCCCTTGTGAATCATTGATTAGCTTCTTAAGGTTATCCACAAGAGGAATTGTTTCTCCAGCCAAAGACTCAATACTAAAGTATTGTTGAGGGACTTTTAGATATTTTTCTAATTATTTAAGTTTATATTCTTGAGGACATGGAAAACAACCTCCAAGTCCACATAAATGTTAGGTGACGAAGAAGACATAGGTAATGTAAGATTAGGAAGAGAATCAAAGATAGACTAAGTAGATGCAACTCCTTGAGTGAAAGAGTTATAAGACTTGGGCTCTACACTAGATGTGGTTTTTTAACACAGGAAGCCATACGTCCAAACTATGTAGATCAAACGGGTATTAGATATGGAACACCAGGTCATGAAGCTCATAAATTATTGTAAGATTCAAAATGATTGAGTACTCATATAATTAAGAAAAATAGATGATAGTATCAAAAACTAAAATAAATTTCAGAAATAAAACACAAATCTACACATAAACCATAGAGACACAATTATGATTAAAATTTAGCCACAAATTAGTTGGACAAGGATAGTGGTGCCCTAGACTAGAGATGCAATTTTTGGCTAATTTCAAAATATGGAAATCACCTACAGTGTTTAAGGATCTAAACTTGTAGAGGTTTAGGTTTGGTAATAGAAAAAATTATGGAAATGCACAAAACCTTAATTTTTCTATGTGAAACACAATCATGCATGAATATTTATGATTTTAGAGTAATTTAATATGTTCAAAAGATAACTTTTAGAATTTAAAATGCTTGAATTTAATGTTTTTATATTGAAAATATTGAAAAGTAACACTTTTTTATCTTTTGAAATGAAAAACACTATGTAAATCTTTACTTTTTCAATGCTTTTCTCTAAAATATGCATGAATTTTTTTCACAAATTAAAAAAACCTATTATTAAACTTATATTTTAAAATGACATACTTAAGATTTCAAAAGCTTTGCAAATGTAACAAACATCGGGTTCACCAAAATGTGATGTGGGAAAAAGGGATCTAAGGTCTAAATCACATTTTTTCCTACATTACATTTAGAGAGAACTAAAATTGATCGCATACACCCACTTGGATACTAACCTCAATGGAAGAGCCAAAATAGTGGATTAGGGTAACTTTGGTTCTTCTTTTGGGGAAATTGATTAGGATTTAACTAGATTCGATTATGAAAATGTATGTCTAGGTAAGCTATGAAGCTACAATAAATTGATGTAAACATATGTAGATAATTGCAAAATTGAAAGAAATGCTCAATAGAATAGTAGAGTATAGAGACATAAGAACCTAGCATGTAAATTAGGGTTCAAATTTCTTGGATAGGGGTGGTGGCACCCTAGTCTAGAGAATATAGATCTCAAGAATTAGTGAACATATCAAATGGTCATAGTATATAGTTTCTTCCTTCTTGGACTAAGCTTCAAAACTTTTCCTGTTGATGATTAACTCTACTTGGGCGATCTCACAATAATGAGTTACAGTTTTTGGCCAAACTTGACATTAAAATCAAGATTTTTCACCAGATATTCACTTTCTTACACCTATAGCAGCTAAACCATTGAGAATTTGAAAATGAATCAAACTCATTATTTGTTAGATCTTTTGTGTAGATTATAATTATATATTTTTAAAAAAATAAAAAAATAAATTGTGAATCATTTTATCTAATTTTTAATAACTTATTTTTTCTACTAATCAACCATTTGAAAAAGTGATGTTTACTTCAGACCTCTTAACTTTTTTTATAGACAAGATACAATTATAATTTTTAAAATACAATTTTTTCACACCAATATCTAGTGCATGGATATTTTTCATAATTTTTTGTTACATATATGATTTTTAATTAATTTTCCAAGTCAGAGTAATTCTAATTTGGACAGAGGTGTACTTCGGCATGCATAACTTTTTTTGTATTCATTTGAATTAACTTATTCTTTTTTTGTTGGAATAAGGACATCAATACCTAGTGTACATGTATTTTTTAGAATTTTTTTCTCTATTTTTCTATTTTTTTGTATGTGTGAACAAAGAACTTGATGTCATTAAAAATCCTACATTCACAAGAAATAAAAAAATAAATATAATAATCAAATTAAACATATTTAAAATTATACTTTTTGGGAAGCTTATAATAAGGGCTACATGCTTACAAAACATAAATTTTAAATGGATTCATTTGATCACCCAAAAGGTAAATCAAAAGTGGTTTTTTATCAGCATTTTGATAGGTGTAGAGGAGACTCGATTATAGGTAAGGTTTAAATAGATAACAAGGTTCTATCCAAGGAAGTTTTATCTAAGGGGGTTTGATCAATCCCTCTTTAATTAAAATAATTTAAATGGAACTTTTAAAGTCTTAAATCATTGTATTTTCTAAAAATATGTGATTTCAGGCAAAAATCAGGATGTCCCAAAAAGTGTAACCCATTATTGTGGCAGCACCCACTTACCCTAATTTGTTAAAGTAGGAGGCTGAAATGTTTGATATTACAATTAGGTCTTCAATATTATCCCAAATCCTCTTAAGATATACCACCTACACACAAGATATGGGAGAAAGGGTTGTGCCATACAAAGGTTTTCCTAAGTGAAACCCTATTTTGGTGTTTCTAGCTCCACAACGACTATGATGATGTAAAGAGTGGCTTACCCTCAATCGAGCAGAGGAAAAATAGATAAAAAAGTGACAAGTGCTACAACTTACCACTCATATATGCTTTCCTTGATGGATTCAAGTCATTGTACTCTTCTCATGCAAGGAGAATTGATTTCTTGATTCAAGGTCCTGCAAGTGTTAGTAATCAAAAAATAAATGAACATAAAACATGATCAAATTCACATATAAACTTGATGTATTGCAAACATGAATCTTGATTGACAATAAGTGTTGTAAATTTTTCTTATTTTTCTCATGAATTTTTTGTAGGATGCTCAATTGATATTCAAATTTCCTAGGATTTCAAATGGTGAAAAATATTTGTATTTATATGCATTAATACATTTTCCAACAAAATTAATTTTCAAAAGCCGACAAATGAATTTAAATTCATAAATGTTTTTTATTAGAGGTAAAATAGGTTTTGGTGGGGCCCCAAAACCCAATACAACCAGTTTTGAAGGGCTCTGTAACCCTGTCCAAGGCAGAAAAGCTGTAGATAAGATAAATCACATACATTTAGTAGCAAAACAAAAATAATAATTAACAAGAAGTCATGACTACATAGGATGCAATAGAAAACAATAGAGGGACTAGATCCCTAAATAACTAGATTTTAACTAGGACCTGTAAACCTTAAGTGAACATAGAACCCACCAGCATATGCTAGGCATTAGCAAACCATTTTCTCAAGAGAAACATCACTAAGCCAAGAGAAAAGGGAAACTTAATGGTTGAGAATACCATCAACTTGAAACCCATAATAAAAAACACCAACAACTCCAAGAGCCCCACCTCAATAGGGGAGTTGGAGAGCACACCAAAACACTAAAGCACATCCATCTTCATGTAACAACACCCCACCAGAACCAATCCCACTTCCACCTCAATTAGAGGGAGATCCCCTCTATAGGAGAAGAAGAGATGAGAGACCCATCATCCAAATCCTTCACACAACTACCCAAACAAGCTCCACCTTAATAGGAACAAGCTAACCAAAAACTCCACTGAATCTACAACAACCATCTCCACCTCAATAGAAGTGGGCTCTGCCTCAATGGGAGCAGTCTCCACGTCCATAGAAGACCCCACCTATAGATCCAAAGAGGAAACAAAGACTTCGAAAGGCTAGACCAACATATCCTCTTTTGACATAACAGAGTGTAGATATAGGAAAGAAGAACACACTTGAGCTAACTGAAAAAAACCCAAAGAAATCTGAGCCTTTAGAATAAAAACATGAAGCTGCTCAACCCAAGAAAGAACCTCAAACCCCTGCATCAGAAACCATAGAAGCAAGAGGAACAACACTGACCTTAGCAAAGAGGATCCAAGGATGCACATCTAGAGAGAAAAAGGTTGCAAAACACACTCAACTAGAGAGACCAAGGCCACATAAAATATAGCAGCAAAAAGAAACACAAACCAAATGACCACCAAAGGAAGAGTCCCGGACTCAGAGTGAACATGAACAACCAAGTCCCAAGAGGAATAGGGGACCCCAAATAGGACGGGAATAAGGAGAAGGCCCAAGAAAAAAGAACACCAAGCTACCCCAACATGTCGGTCAGAGCTAGAGATGGGCCAAAACTCCACACAAACAACCAGAGGAAGAAACCGCCATTCCACAGAGAGGGGACAAGAAGAACCCAACACACTCTGAAAACAAAAACCCCCAAAAGAGAGCTACCAAACACACAATAGGTAGAAACAAAAGACAACTAAAAGGAAGCAATAAGTAGAACATGCCAACACGAGAAGCCCCAAGCCATCCTATTACATCAAATAGGAACATAAATAAGCCCATTCAACAACCAATCTTCCTTAGAGTAGCCAACACACTCCCACACCCACTACAAGGAGAGTAGCTAGAAAAAAACTAGGAAGGGAAACCATAGCCAAACCAAGAGAGGAAGAAAGAATCCTCCATTCATGCCAAGAACAACAACAACAACTCCCATCCAACCAAGGATACCCAAGGGGAGAGCCACATAAATTGCTGCAACAAGAACACAACATCCTCTTGAACCATCAACCACTGCCAAGGTAAGGAGGGAGAGCAGAAGAGGCATATCAACCTCATCAACACCGTCTCCTTCCTCAATGCCATCATCGACCAAGAACTACCCCAAACCGTAGACCTCCACAAAGACACGATCCAAAGCAGCAACACCATGCAGGAACAATAGAAACCAACACAAAGAGGGAATAACGTAGTAGAGAATAGCAACCCAAGCCATCAAACCACCTCCCGCCAACCACCATCACCATCATTGTTTGATTCAGAGTCTTCGTCACCAGCAGAATCAGAGGATTTCAATACCCTCATCCCATTGCTTCTCCCACCCACACACTCTAGAATTAGATTTAAATTTATAAATGTTAAAATATCAACAATACCATATTTTAAATTGGGCCAAAGTAGGCTAGAAAAGGGTGGTGACACCCTAGTCTAGATCTATGTTGGGAATTTTTCCATCGTTAAATAAATATTAAAATTTAATTCTCAATTTTATTTTGATTTCCTAATAATGACCGAAAAATAGGAAAATTAAGAGCATAATTAGGTCCAAGCACATAGGGGGAGATAAACCTAGTGTTAAATTATCAGGGGTGATAAGTTAGGAGGCTACATAAAGATAGGAAGAGAGATGGAGAGAGAGGATAGACACATATATAAAGATACAAAGGGAGCATGCGTAAGAGAAATATAAAGAGATAGTGAGAGAGATAGAAAAGGATAGAGGGAGAGGGTGAGATAGATAGATAAAGAAGAAGAGTGAGAGGGAGAGACATAGAAATAGTGAGAAAAAGAAAGAGATGTATATGAAAATGGAGAGATAGAGAAAAAGGGAAATAGAGGGATAAAGAGGGAGAGAAAGAGAGATTGGTAAGAGGTAGAATGAGGGAGATATAAAGAGATATAGTCAGAGATAGGTAGAGGGAGAGAGATATAGAGAGGGATATAGTGAGATAGATAGAAAGAAAGTAGAGAGAGGGAGGGAGGGAGGAAGATAGGGGCAAGGAGAGAGGAGAGAGAGGGAGGATAAAGTGATAGAGATAAAGAAAGGGAGAGATAGGGAGGAAGATATAGAGTGTGAGAGAGAGAGAGAGGGAGAGGAAGAGAGGGAGAGATGGTGGGATAGAGAGGAAAATGGAGAGATATAAAAAGGGAGAGACACAGATATAGAGAGGGGAGAGATAGATATAGGGGAGAGAGAAAGAGAGGGAGACATAGAGCTTGGGAGAGAGGGGGAGAGAAATAAATATAGGGAGAGATAAAGAATGAGATAGAGAGAAAGGAAGACAAAGATATAGAAGGAGAAACTTAAATATAGAGCAGAGGAAAGAGATAAATAAGGAGGGAGAGGGGAGAGAGAGATAGAAAGAGGGAGAGATGGAGATACTAAATTGAATAAGATTTTTAGCTTTTTATAAAACACATTCATGTTTCATTATGCAAGTGTTTTATGTAATATAATTTCATTACAAAATATGCTCACATTACAAAATGGGCTCATGTTTTATAATGAGAGAAGGTTTTATAATGTGAGCATGTTATAGAACTTGCTCATGTTTTATAAAAAATCCTACCAATTTTAGCTTGCAATAGGTTTGGTCAATGTGCTTAAAGACTTGAACTATTAATTTTCTTTCACTTCACCCATTATTTACCTTCAATGAAGTTTTTTCAACTTGCAAGTTTATACATTTTATAACTATATATAATAAAATTACAACCAAAATATTACACATATTCATAGCCTTTTGACCATATGATTTTTTTTTATTTGAAAATTTACATTAACATATTTACTTTTACAACCAAAATATTATACATATTCATAGCCTTTTGACCATATAATTTTTTTATTTTAAAATTTACATTAACATATTTAATTTTAATTTCTCTTACTAATGTTTATATATTTCCCAAATATATATGTATTTATTTTTCTTTATAAATTTTGATCTATTTATTGAAATTTTAAAAAATATAGGATTGTTCTATGTTTCATTTCATACATTAAAAAATATTTTATTTTTTTTGTGCAAGTTATGTGATTCACATGCTTAGTGATACATTTTTGGAATGCATCTACTTTGAAAAATCACAAAAACAATTATTCAATAAAAAATTACAAAAATACACAACTTCTAGTACTCACTCTTAGCTATATTTCTACCAATCAATTTTTAAATTTATACTAAATGCAATAAAAAATAGGGGGTACACACCAAACACTATTTTATGTTTTAGTGAAAAAATAGGAACACTTTTGTGTGCCCACATTTCACCCTCATAATCTTAATTATTTTTTAAAAACTCTAGTAGTTTAGAAACTAAATTCAAAGTACTACAAAGAAAATTCTATATTCAAATTTTGAGTGTATACATCTAAAATTACTCATCCAAATTCAAGTTTAGTTGATTTGAAGAAGAAAAAATGTGGTCACTTTTAACCCCATTTTGGTATATTATTTCCATGCACTTATCCACTATTTTATTTTTTTCTTGTACATCTATTTTTCCACCTTAGGAAGATAGATTGCCCATTCCCCTATACTATTTAATAACTAATGTGTGTTTAGATAGTTAAGAACGCCTATAAAATTCAATAAACTAGTATATTTTGAGTAGTCTATCATAGGATGCCCTCTAATCAAAATATGAAAAATAACACTCAATTAAATATTTTTAACCATTTTTTATTCCCATCAACTTTTTAGATTGAGCTTCAATTATACTTTCAAAATAATTTTTTTTCACATTTTTCTAAATATGCCCATCAAATTCTATGGTATTCTTAACATAAACACATTCTTCCTCTACTTTCCATCTTACCACTAATTTTTTCTTTCCATCTATAATTTATTTTTCAAAAACTTTACCAATAATTTATTTTATGATGTCAACCTTTAGCTACAATTTTATGTCCATATCATAGTTCCAACTACATGTATATTACACCTAAATTCTATGATCTAAGGTTCATTTATATTTTCATTCTCCATGATTGAATTAATGGATACTTTGACACCCAATCAATTTAAGAAGTCCTTGATAGATCCCAGTCATGCTCCATTTTTCATTTTTCTTTTATTTTTCTTGTTTCTGCAAGATCTACATTTCCATCACCACTTATTGAGGTGAGTTATTAATATTATCAATCTTGATACCCTAGGACTCTTGTGAAACATCATCTCTAGCATTGCAACTCATTACAATATTTTTGTGAGGTATTCCATTTTTCATCAATAGATGGTACAAACCTTGATATTGAAGGCTGATCTAATGGATCACAAATATTGTTAAAGTACAACATTATATTTTTTCATTTTTATATATGTACCATTTATTTCTTTGAGAAAGCTAGGTCTTATCGACATATCTCACAAATTAGAAATTGCAAAAAAGTGTTCTTGTATTTAAGGTCATGGCTCATTTCTAAAACTTAAACATTAATAGTTATCAATATCATATATATTACATAACAATGAAACCAAACAAATAAAATCATCAAAAATAATTGTAGAATATAGATACCTAGAACCTAGATGTCCCATTGCTAAATATTATTTATAACAATGATTTAAACAATTTTGTATGAACATGGTTATAATGGAGTGCTCTAGTGGGAAACAGAGTGGAGCAGGAACTTTGAATTCTTCCTGCAATGATAAGGATGTGAGCTTAGATTCAAAAGAAGATGATGGGGTTCCGGGTGTGGTGGTTTTTGGTGGAAACTGCATTTCCTCCTTCTGGGTGTGCGCTAGTTTTGGTTTACCAATTCTCCTTTGTCTACTCTTGGCGTTGAGGAATTCTTTAGTTTTTAGCGGTTGTTGGGTGAGCCTGGCGGCTTGTGCTTCTAGTTTGGCCTTTGGTGCTCAGAGGGCTTGGATTTTTTTTGTTATTGGTCTAGTCTGAGCTTATTTTATTGGGTTTTTTCTTAGCATTCCGCTATTTCCTTTGGGTTTTCCTTTTTTGGGCTTGGGGTTGGTTGTTGCCTCTCCTTTCTAGTTTTGTCTCATTGCAGCCCCCTTAGCTATTTGAGGTGCTTAGGGGTTTGATTGGCTTTGAAAAGTTGTTTCTTAATGCTTATATCCTGTTTTAGAGGCTTTTGTGGAGTGGTTTTGTGCGCTCCATGTTGTTGCAATGGGTGTCAGATTGTTTGGTGAGGTGAACCTCTTATTTGTGGTGCTGATGTGGGTCCCCTTCTGGTTAGTGATGATCTCTCTTTTGAAGGGGTTTTTTCTTTTTCTGAAGGATTTGTTCTCTCAACCTTGGACTGGGGTGTGCCCAGTGTTGTTGGCTCATTGGCTTTTGTTGGGAGCTGTTGTGTTCCCCTCCTGGTTTTTTTTTTTTAGGGGTTTGTTTTGGTTTTTTGGCTTTCATGTCTCTGCTAGAGGTGTCCCCAGCTGGTTGTGTGCTCTCTTTTGGTTTCTTCTATTGCTATGGATGCCTTTCCTCTTGACGAGTTTTCTCTGTTTCCCCTTTGGTGGGTGTTGATGGTGGCTCTCAGAGTTGTTTTTTGGAGAGTTTTTTCTTCCCCCTTTTGGGCTTATAAGTTTGTTTTGTTGGACCAAGTTGTTTTCCTCCAATGGTCTACTACTATGCTGAGGGATGACATGTTTTTCCTTGCTCAAAATGTTGTTTCTTTCTTCTTGCTTCTTCAGTTGAGGTCTTATATGGAGGTGGAGATTGCTCCTTCTAAGGTGGAGAGGGGTGCTGGAGATCTATAGGGAAGTTTGATTTTTTGTGGCTTTGGTCTTCTTGTCGTATTTTCCTATAGAGGGGAACCCTCTCCTATTGAGGTGGAGGTTGGGTTGTTGCTTCAGACTGGATGACATTGTGTGAAGTCTTATGATCTTCTGTCTTCTGTGGTTTTTTATAAGACGACAAAAGCAAGTTGTAGGAATGCTATTGGTTTATAATATTTAGTGGTTGGGTGGATTGTTGCCTAGAAGAATCAAGCTGTTTGCATGTTGGCGAAGGGTTGATGTTGGAATGTTGATGTTGGGGCTGTTTGCATGTTGGTTGATGGTTGTTGTTGGAATGTTGATGCTAGACAATTTTCTATTGATTTATTTAGGCTGATTGTTGCTTGGATGAATTAGTCTATTAAGGGGTCAAGGTCCCTGTTAAAACCTGGTTGTAAAGGGTGTAAGGTCCCTTCAAAACCTTTGGGTTCCAGGCCATTGTAAACTTGTTTGTTAAAGGGTTCTTGGTCCCTTCAAAACTTTTGTACAGTCTTTGGTGCTGCTATTGTTGGGCTATTGTTGGTTTGTGGTTTACTTTTGTTGCAACTTGATTCGCTTGGATAGGGTGTTGGATCCCCTCAAAAATGACTTGTAGTGGGTTTTGGGTCCCATCAAAACCTGCTTTTCCCCATCAAAAATAATTTTGTATGAACAAAAAAAAAATTATAAGTTAATAAAGAAATTATCACCTTCCTTTTGTTGACTCTCTAATGTGACCTATTGTTGTCTATAACTCACTACAAATTGAAGTCAAGGTAGCAAGAAAACATTAGGTATTGAAGAAACCAAAGAAAAGAGTCCAAAATAGAATTTTTCAAAGGATGTAAATATTTAATAATTGTAATTATATAAATTCATATATTGTAAATCTTTGTGTGAAAATTTGACAAATCCCTTGTGATTGTAAAATAGTCTAGATATAAATGTTGGATGATTTAAACCATGATCTGAAATGAATGTTGTGATTTTAAAGATGATTATGACCCCACAATTAAAAAATGGTGTTGTAATGGTATCAACAAAATTGATCCAAATAAATCATAAAATTTGAATGCTATTGAAAAATGTGTTGATAAATTTAAACATACCTCCAAAATTTGAACCAATTCCCCATACTAAATGCATAGATTATGGTGACAAAAATACTACTTATTAATACTTCATATATAAATAAATGACAATTTAACTTGTGCATGATCAATAAATCTAAAAATTTAAATAATTTGAATCTCCAAATAATTGTCACTATATTTTCCGAAACATGAAACTCCATTTTGGGAACATAGACAACGTACTAGTACCCGTACCCAATTCCGGTGAATCATTTACATATAAAATAGCCGTCTCCTTATTCATTTAACTCACAAAATAGCCGTCTCCTTATTCATTTAACTCACGTACCCTAATTTTACTGGCGTCCCCGTCCCCGTACCAGTACTTGTACCCTGCATCTCTGATAGGGGTGGATGGATACAGATCAACACTCATAAATAAATACAAACTCAGCAATTCATGAATAAACACATACACAAATAAAACACGAATTACTGCTCAAAATATTTGTATTTAATTGCTCAAAATATAGAGGACTTTAGATACATTTGGAATAATCTAGAATATAGGCTGACATATTATTTTACCTTGGCGGACATAAAATAAGTTTCTAGAATTTACCTAACCCTAAACTTCTAGAATTTATCCAACCCTAACCGACATAAAAATAACTTCTAGAACTTTACCAAAATTTACTTAATTCCTAATCTCTAGTCCAGCTGGAACCTCTAGAAACTTCTAATTTAATTAATATTTTTACATCTTATTTGAGGGAGAAATTACATTTCCCAACAATCCCCCCTAATTTCGACCTCAAATGCTGCTGCATAAATTTCCTTGCTCTCGATTAGTGATTTTGCAAATCCTTTTCGTTGCTTGATATCTTCATGCCTGATGATGCCTTTGTCTTTGTCCAAGTCTTCAAACTTCAAACCATCTCTACGATCTGCATATCTCTTTTCTCAACTCTTTTCAACTCTCATCCCACTGCTGCGGCAATCCTTCAAACCTTGATTATCAAATATTTCAAAAACTTCAAACTGGAAGTCTTCTCTGCAAACTTGCTATTTGTAACTTTCCATCAAACCTCTCTTGATTTCTTTCATCTTTGACATAGGAAAATTTCCACTTGAACAACCCTTTGAACATGCATGTCATCTTTTGCCAACTTGATCCGTAAACCCATCTACAATCCATTTTCATACAATCTTCCATAGAATCCTTCTTGCACTGCCTGTTCTAACATGTCTTTTTAGAATGACTCTTCAAACCACAAATACTGCAAGGATGTAAGTCCCAACATCTATCCTTTGTATGTCCTTTCTTGTTACAATAACAACATTGCACATATTCCATTTCTTTAACAAATTTGGTTACACTTGTATTATTTCCTTTACCTGTCACATATCCAAGACCTTCATGCTTTGGCCTCATTATTGGCTTAATTGACTCTCTCATACCTTGACCATACTTTCCTAGTCCTTGTCCTTTGTATCCCATTCTTTCCATGATCTTTAAACCAACATTTTTTCCATTGCCATTACATCTAACAACATTATCTTTTTGACAATTTTTATCACAAATTTCTTCAGCAAAAACACATTTCTCAATTGACAAATTCAAATCCTCTGTACTACATGAAACATCACATACGGATTTTGACTTCAAACATTCATTCAATTTTGTAATTTCCTTCATCTGCAAACTATTTGCTTCTTCTAATTTCTTTAACTTCTCTTCTAAATCACCAACCAATTTCACTCTTTTTTCCAATTCCTCATTCCTTATATTAATATCATCAAACAATTTTAGTTTTTCTTCAAGCTCTTTATTTTTCTCTCTAAATTTGCACAATTCCTTCACCTGCAAATTATTTATTTGTTCCACAAACTTTAACTTATCCTCTAACTCTTCAATTGCCTCTGTATAAAGATTACATTTTTCTGCCCCCATCTCTTTCCTTAATTTTTCCAATTCTTTTTCTAAAAAATTATTTTCACATTTTAAACTTGTATTTTCTTTCTTCACTTTTATTAATTCTTCTTCTAAATCTTTTGTTTTCTCTTTCTTGATTCTATCAGCTTTTCCCATTGCAATAAACAAATAAACTTACCTCAATTTTGCAATCTTCGCCTGCCTTCACTCTTCCACGATTTCCTTCAACTAGCTGTAAACTTTTGAAACCCTTGTTGCAATCTTTCTTAGCTATGAGAGAACTATGACAATCCTTTAGCCAAAAAAAAATCATACCTCAATCAATCTCCTGCTTTGCAAAACAATGATTGTTTTTGCATATATCATTCCACAGCCACAGCTGTAAATCTCTTCTCAAGTAAATCTTTGACTTTAATAAACAAAACATCAGATTTAAACTTCTAATAAAAACTTCAATGAAAGATGCTTTCCTCTTCACTTTTATTAAAAACAACGATTTGCCATATAGACTGCGATTTGTAATAGAACAACGATTATCTTCTCAATTTTTTTACCAGCAATTCAAATACAGAGCAATGAAGACACACAGTTGAGGAAGAAACAGAGCAATTTTTCTTTTTAAATCAGATTTACTCATCACATTTTCAAATTGCTGCTGCATCAAACACTCCTATCGATTGCTTGGAAATTTAAATCTTGTCTTCTACAGAACACCAATGAAAAGAACAACACAATCTCAATTTACCTTCTTCAACAGCGCTTTTAACTCTTTTCAAAACATTGCAATTTCTTTGAAACCAAACCTAATCTGCAATAAAAACATTAAAGAAGACTTGCTTGGTGCTTTATGGAACGGCTACGACTTTCTTTGGGCTGGAGCAGTGATCCATTACAGCTTCAACTATGTTGTTGCGGCTTTTGACCACTTTGGCAGCTCATTTATTTAACAGAGACACTCTCCCAGCGTACGATCTCCTTTGCAGCGACTATGGTAGCTTCAACTTCATACTCCTTTGATAGTGGTGAGTGAAGAATAAACGAACAAATTAACCATTGATTCACAACAACTTACAAAGCAAACACATGACACCCACAGCGCAAGATTTGAAGGGCTCTAATACCACTCTGATAGAGGTGGATGGATACAGATCAACACTCATAAATAAATACAAACTCAGCAATTCATGAATAAACACATACACAAATAAAACACGAATTGCTACTCAAAATATTTGTATTTAATTGTTTGCATAAAAATGGTTTACATCTGCGTCTTATATAGAGGACTTTAGATACATTTAGAATAATCTAGAATATAGGCTGACATATTATTTTACCTTGGCCGACATAAAATAAGTTTCTAGAATTTACCTAACCCTAAACTTTTAGAATTTATCCAACCCTAACCGACATAAAAATAACTTCTAGAACTTTACCAAATTTTACTTAATTCCTAATCTCTAGTCCAGTTGGAACCTCTAGAAACTTCTAATTTAATTAATATTTTTACATCTTATTTGAGGGAGAAATTACATTTCCCAACAGTCTCCCAGCAACTATGCTATTTTTATGAGTATTCGTTTAAGTTCGATTATCCAAACCTATTGAAAATAATGGTCAATATTTGAAAGAAAAAGTGAGCTGCTATTTCTCATAACAGCATTGATCGAGCAGCAGAAATTTCTTCTGCTAAGAAAATCTCTTCAAGTTTTATTGCGAAAATTTTGAGAAAGATTCATTAAAATGACTTCTTAAGAGAGAGAAAAGCCGTAATTTCCAGCCACGAGCCTGTGCTTGCCCTTCCTGGTTAGGTTTCTGCCTTCAAACCCTAGAACTCACGCAGTAGGTAATCTTCTGCACAGAGTTTGCGACTTCATAGCACGTTTCTCCTCCTCGGAAGGTGAGATCATCAGGGATTTGATTCAGAAAGTAGATTTCATGAACAGGAGAAGGATTCATGAAAAAGAAAAAGATTTTCATAGCCTTCCACCCTCTGCTGATCGATCCATTAAACATTCAGGTGCGCCAGTTGACGATGACGGGAACACTCAGGATCTGGAGGGTTTCCCCGCGCCCTGGTTCTTACGCCTATCATCCAGAATGTATGGTACTGGAGGCGCATCGGTAGAAGAGTAAAAGACGTCATCTTGACCCAAATAATTGTTGATGTTTCCTATTATTACCTATTATTACCTAGTGATCTTGTTTGTCTTTGCCAATCTATTCATGCCAAGTAGGTGTGCTCATTTTGTGGAAAAGACAGGTTTTTATACCAAAAAAATGGTTAGATGTACATTTTCTGGAAGATGTCAATTTTAGGAACAGTAAATACGCGCGAACCTCACATCAAATTTCAGTACAGCTTGTGTGCCCTTTGATGAAATGGAGGGGCAAAGCTGTTAGATATAGCTTAGTTGACCTATTCAAAATAGTGTTTATTTGTTTGTTCAGGATTTAAGGTTAATATTTGGGTGAGTGTAAATAAATTAAAAGCGATATTATAGTGGTTTTTTTTCATTATAAAAATCAAATTGGAATAATTGTTTGAAGTATTTGTGAATGAAGATGATATAATAAGAATTTGATTATTCAGTATTGTTATTTTGTATTAGCATATTTAAAGACAATTATTAGGATTTCTTTTGTGCAATTATTTTAATTTGATAAAAAAAAAATTGTAGTCTTATAGTTTTTGAAATAGATTTGTCAAAAGTTATTAAAAACAAGAAGGTATATCTTTTCAAGTTTGCAAAATATTGTGTTTGAAAATTTGTAAATAATTCTTAATCAAAGTTATTTTTTGAAAATTGATATTTGAAATCTAGAGTGTCTTCTATAAAATCTATATTAATTTCATTGTGATGATAGCTTTTGGATTAAATTGTGTATATTTTTCTATGACATTTGGGATCACACTCATTGATCCATCATCAAGAAGAGGAAAAAATGAAGTAGTAGTGCAGATCAAGCTTAATAAAAGGTGAGGGAGATTAAAAATTTTAGAAAATAAGGTCGTCAACTATGTCAATCAAAATGGAGTTCATTAATGACTTCTACCATGTTTGCAATTGTAAGTCCAAACTTTCAGTTGGGAATCCAAATTTTAAAAGTATTTGATCAATTTGATCCATCAGTACCAAATATTAAATCTATTTGAAAGAAAGTGAATATCCAATCCTTTTGAATATCTGGTAAGATTTGAGCTTTCAATCCTTACTAGATACCTTATAGTTTTTGTGCCTACTCACCTTCTCCACTTACATCCACTCATTTGTTTTGCCTCCTCTCCACCAAAAAATTCACACACCTCAAGCTAACTTCAGTCAGCTCGTGAGTGCAATGACCTAAGCCTACTTGACTGTTAGACTGACCAATCAAACAAAGACACCTGCCAACCATGTGATCCAAGAGTCAGTGTGGAAGGGCTCTCGATCAAAGGTACATTGAGAGACACGGGCTCATGAGCTGCTTTAAAATCAATTACCAATAGTAAGAAAGATCCGACTCTACAAAACTTTCATAAAGTTGTTCTGATTTACAAAACTAGCTGAAGATACAAGCATGCATAATAAATAAGCCCTTCTAAAATTTATAAAACTTGTCATACAATTTAAAGTTTTGGTATAATTCGATGCTGTGGCCAGCCTTTGAAAAAGCTAATTTTTCATATAAGAAATCCAAATGACAATTAGAAGCAACTTAATGGTCACGCTTCTATATGACCACCAAAATCTAACAGTGAAGAATACTTCTTACAAAATACTATATTGATCATTGTGCCAGTTGAAGTGTGGTTTTAAACAGGAGGATTGATAACTTATCCAGAGAGAAATACAAGAACCCTCCAATAGAGTGTGTAACAAAAGACCCAAAGCTCCTTCCTACAATACAGTGCCACGCAGGCCCGTAGCATTCATCAAACTCCTGCAATCAATCATAGATTATATGTATTTAGCTACATTATATTAAAAAAAAACATAATTTATCACTTCATGATAAAAAAAAATCTTTTTGTGAAATAGTTTCTCTTTTTATTATCTTAGTTTTTAATTAGACAAACAATTAGTTTAGGGTAAGTAGTCTTTTAAAGATTATTTCTAGAATTAACTATGTATGTCTTTTTATTACATTTTGGATCACATTCAACGATCTATTGTTAAAAGAAGAGATTGATCTAAAACATGGATACCCATATACAATTGATTGAAGAGACATTTTTAAAAATATTATACTGTGAAAAACTCATACCTGTTTGAGAGCGAAGGCAAGTGTAAAGCAACTAGAGTTAGCTTGCTTCATATCCATGGCATCAAAAGTTTGCCTGGCAAAACGAAATGCTTGGGCTTGCATTAAAGGTGGCATTGCTGCCATCTTCACTTTCACCCTGAACTGAACTGCAACTGCTACAATATTCACGTCTACTGCTTTCATTCTCAAGACTGCGGCAGCCTTCTTCCTCTTTTCTTCTTCTTCTTCTTTCTTCTTAACATTCTTCTCAATACTTAAAGCTGAAGCTCTGTTCTGCAAAGCTTTTCTGTTATGTTCATCTTCCGTATGTGTTAAAGCTGCTGCTATATCCATAGTTTATTTTCTACTAACAGACAGGCAAAAGCTGCTACCTTGGCCATTGTTGTCATAACTTATAACATATGATCTGTCACACATTTCAAGACAAGTTGAGTTGAGTTCGAATTTTACCTCTAAATTTAGAGGTCTCACGTGAATGCAGGAAAAATTACAGTACAATACGTCCAATCCAGTCTGATCAGTTTCAGAGATTCACTGTAAATCTGATCTTGCCTACTGTCAAATGGAAACTTGCATGGCTTGACCTTCAGAGAGTAAAGACATTGTACGGCTTTTCTGATCAGCTGCCGTAGTCTGCAATTCTATTTTTTTTTTAACTTTTGATTAACCCGTTTTCAATCCCAAGTTTGAATTTTCTAATGAGATTTATTTGCTTGGGGGTTTAGGTGGGATCTTTAGGATCGAACGTTTGAAATGCTCAGATAAGTTTAAAATGGTTTTCGCACTAAGATAATTTGGTATAAATATATCATTTTTATTAAAAGAATTATGCTTTTTTATTAGTGCAGTCTAGGTGTCAATTAATTATCTTGTATGTCAAAATATTCAAATTGAGTATCTAGGATGTCATATTTAAATACAAGTATTAGGATATTAATTATTAAAAAAAAATCTTCTTTTAAGTTTAAAATGGTTTTCACACAAAGATAATTTGCTATAAATATATCATTCAATTAAAAGAACTAGGCCCTTTCATTAGTGCACTTTCGTTCGATTAATTATTTTGCATGTATATCTAGAATGTCATATTTAAAAAACAACTGTTAGGATATGAATTATTAAAAAAAGTCTCGAGAGATGAAATCTCAAATATCATCAAATTGTTGCACACCCTTTTAAAAATTGTGTGAACTTATACACATGATTCATCATCATGTGTCTAATCATATTCAAAAGTAGTTTTAAATAGATATTTTTCAAAAGGAAACAATAAAATTAATATTTATCAAGCCACTTTTTTAATAATAGTTGAATCAACAAACATATCACAAAGAAACATGGGTTATCAAATTTCACCAAGTAGTCACTTATCCAGTCCCTTGAAACACATTAGTCAATTGACGAGACACCTAACAACAATGATCTTGCTTGACTATACCTCCAAATTTATAAATAATGAATGCATAGGCCCAAAACTAGATATATATTATTTGACACCTAAGAATATCTTAAACTAGAAAAAGATCACGTGTCACGATGGAAACTCATTTCCTTAGAACTCTGAAGATGTCAACATGTGTTATAATTTAAAGCATTACAAAGTGCACCTCATCAACTCATGTAATGAATCACTTTAACAATATGGCATAATCAAATTTGATCTTGTTTGTAGGCATGCAAAAATGTCCATTAGATTATATTTCCTATAGGAAGAAGGGTAGAAACATCCTCATTAATGCACAAAAAACCTTATAGGCACCTAATATCAATGAATTATTGAGCCAATTTAGTAATAGAGTGGTCACCTATAACATAACACTTATTTTTCTCTATTTGTTCAAGCATATGAAACAAGAATTAGAACTTTATTGGTGGAAAACCTTTGTGCATTGTTGTCGTAGTCTAGTTGTCACTAATGTCAAAAGTGTGAGTTTGGTTGTCATTGATGTTAGAAGAATGTTGGGGTTGGTTGTAGTTTGGTTGTCAATATTGTAGTATGGCTATTTGATTGCCATAGTCTTTGTGAGATGCTCTCATCTCTCTAATGTTGTTGTTGTGCTCCTATGATTTAGAAGTTAGTTTCATATGTTGTCAAAGCATGTGTGATCCAAGTTTCATGTTTTTGATAATATAAGTTGCATTTACAGGGTGTAGTACCCTTTCCACAAAAAAGCCTCACAAACCAAAGTTCAACAGTTCATAGTAATATAATAAAACTAGTAATAGAAAACAGACAAAACACATTCACAACAAAAAAAGAAGCAAAAAACCCCAAAGAACGGACAAGACCCACAACATCACCTAGCTAAGTTCTCCCATGGCTAGTACTAAGATCTACCTCATTCACATTCTTCTTAACTCCTTTAGCACAACAGAGAGAGTGATCGCCAAGTGGTGGATGACTTTAATGGTGAAGCAGGTCAACTTGTTGATTTTCCTCTCCAAGGTGCAAACGCAGGCCCATAGTCCTTTGTAGTAATCCTCCTTAAACACATCTAGTAGTTTAGTCTCCTCTACCAAAACCTGATGATTGGAGGAGTCTAGAATGGACTCCTCCTGAATCATCCTGTTAAGTTCCAAAAAATGACGTGGTCCCTAAGCATACTCCTTAGTTTCCTCCACTTCCTCCACAATTCCATGCCTATTGTTCATGTGTTCAATTTCCTATTTAGAACTGTTAGAAATTTCATCAAAGTGGACACCAGGTTTTTGTTTTTCTAGCTGGTTAGAGTGCATGACACTGGTAGGTTCTACACTAGTATCCTTACCCGTGTTCAACAAATTTTCCTCCTCCTTAGAATCTTTAGTGTCATTGTCGCCCTCCTCATTTCCAGTGGTGTATTCTTCCACAGAGAAAGCGATGCCCTTTTTCTTTGCTTTTCTTTTTGTTTCAAATATGGCCTTGCTAGTCAATTTTTCCCCTTTCTTTGTAGGAGTATTTTTAATTTGCATAACCCAACAAAAGCATTAGTTTGGGCTTTCCCAAGGCTCCCCTTTTTCTTTTTGGTAGGTGGAGTCACTGAAAAACTAACCCTTCTACTTTTTCTGGCTTGTTTGGGCCCTCCTTGTGATTTTGGCTTGATGTTGCCTTGATTTAGGGTTGTAATGTGGATGACACATTCACATTAAGTCTTGGGCCCTTGTGAACTAATAGATTTAAATGGAACCTTGCTAAAGTGTTGTGAACTATTGTAACACACTTTTACACTTTTCTAGGGTTTTATCAAATAATTAAACTTAATACACCTATTTTTAATCAAAATCAACATTAATATTTCCTTGTTTGGAGTGTTGTAACACACTTTCACACTTCTCTAGGCTTTTCAATAATAATTGGGCTTTCTTATGCTTTAATTGGCCCCATTTTGCATCCACAAGCCTCGTGTATTGCATCTTTTCAAGGATAATCCCTACACCAATTAGTAACCAATCATAATTTAGGTGTTTCTAGCTTGTGTGGCCTAGAATTAGGGATTCGGGACTCATTTGCCACCTTGGGCGAATGGGTCCCACCTGGATTTTTTGGCCACAAACCGGTTTTCACACATTTCTAAGCACTTTTCATTTTTGGTCCCATACATTATGTCTAGTGGGACTCATTCGCCACCTTGGGCGAATGAGTCCCCTATGGACCAAATTCAAATTTAATTTAAATTTCTAGCGAGATTTTATTCTCCTAGATCTGATGTCAGCTTGCAGTGTTGTAATTTCGAGAATTCTTGCATAATTGAGTATAAATACAAGGTTCTTTCACTCATATTCTCACCTAGCATTCAAGAGAGTTCACAAGAGCATTTGAGCATTCATAAGAGAATTCAAAATTCTTCAAGCGCATATTATCAAGCATTTTATAGTAGCATTCAAGTGCCAATCATCATGTCAAAAATTGCATTCATCATGTTTGTTATTGTGCTAACAATTGTGATGTAGGGTTTGTGATTCAAGAAAGTGTTTCAAGAAAGATCAAATCCATTCAAGCAAGAGTCAAGAACAACATCCATTGTAGCCATTTCAAGCATACTTGCATCACCTTATTGCTAGGGTTTGGTGAGTTGCAACATTATATTTTGTTCATTCATCATTCTCCATTCATATTTGATTTTATTTCAAGGTTTAATTACAAACAATGGGTTTAACCAAGGAAAACTCCTATTCACTAACCCCACAACATTCTCCCCTCCTTTGTGTGTGATTTTCAAATTTAGGTTGCATATTTCATAAGGAGCAAGATTGTAGAAAAGTTGTCAAGTGATCAAAATTGTCAAAGTTGTCATCAAGCCTTGGAGAGCCTTGGAGAAGACCTATAGGTTTCAAATCAGAGATCTAGATCCAAAAATCAGCCAAGAAGAGCATAGTAGACAAGGAAGAACAAACTAAGCTTTGAAAGTTGCAAAAAATCCCAACTAGACTGATTTTCCACTTTTGGCGAATGAGTCCTACCTCCAGTGCATTTTCAGGAATTTGCAGATTTGGATACCCTTTTCACATAAATCTGTTCCCGCACAGTTTCCCTAAAACTGGACTGATTCACCCAGCTTGGTGAATGAGTCCCAATTAGCCTTAACATTATTATTTTCAGTGGTTCAAACCTCTATTTCCCAGGTGCACACTTTTTGTTTAATAGTTTTTTATTGCATTTTATTCATCTTTCTAGGTCATTTAGAGTTAGTTTGCATTCAATTAGGGTTTTTCATTTCATCTAGCATTTCATTATCTTTTCCAAGTCTAAACTTCGTGGTGAACCCCTCATTAGATCATATTCAATCCCTAAGACAACCCTATATTGCAAGATCTCTTTCTCTTTTGCATTGAGATCTCTAGGGTTGTCCTTGAGTGGAATATCTTTGAAAGTGGGTGTGATAGCACTTAATAGCCCTATCTCCCATTTTCTGAAGTTCCATTTTGGTGAACTTGCATTTAGGACATCATAATTCTGATTTGGAGTGCATTTACATCCTAGATTTAGCTTGCATTAGGATTTACATTGGTTAACTCGCATTCTAGGGTTTGAATTATTGCATTAGTGAAAGCTCATTTAGCTTGCATTTTTCCACTCAATTTTATTGAAAATTATTCAAATTATGCATTTGCATCTCAGACATAGATCATAAAACATAAAAAAGCATAAAATCCAATTCAAAAATTCTAAAAATTTCAAAAAAATCATCATTGGGACTCATTCGCCACCATAGGCGAATCAGTCCCCCTGCATATTTTGCATTGCATTTTTTGGCATTTACAGTTCATATTGTGAGTTTTTGTTTGTTGTTGTTACCTTTTTGTTTCAGTTTGCATACTTTTTGTTTCATTCAATTCATTACATTTAGTTTAAATTCATTCATCTTGTGCATTGCTTAAAATAAAAATTGCATTTACAACATTGTTGCATAGTTTACAATCTAAAATTTGTATTATGGATATGTGCTTTAACAAGATTTAGATGTCATTAAAGTCCTTAGTGGATGTGGGGTGAAGCCACAATAGTGGTTTACAATTCAAGTGAGGAAGGAAAACTCACAAAAAATGACACCAAGGAAAAAAAATTGATTTTGGGGGTTCGTACGAATGTACTGGTTTGATCAAACCCATAAGGGGTTCAGTTGAACTAAGGTTTGAGCAAACCCCTTTGAATTTTTCCACCAAAAAAAAAAAATGCATTGGAAAGGAGTTCGAGCGAACCCCTTTGAATGAGTTCACTTGAACCAGGGTTTGACCGAACCCTGGTTCACTCGAACCCCCCTTATCCCTCATCCCCCCTAAATTTGGTCACTTCAGAGCTTAGGTTGAGGATGAAAATGGAGGAATCTTCACAAACCCAACTCGAATTAGGTAGTCCTCAGAACGATCTATCCAACGAATATAATTTTAATATGTTTTGGTTTTATTATGTATTTGTTTTATTAGTTTTATTAAACATAGGTTTTTCATCAAAAAATGAAGGTGTTTGTTCTGCACATGTGGAAAAATAGTAGATTATCAATTTTTTTTTGGAAAATATGAGTGCACCAGATTTGAAGTCCTCAATCCAAAAAGAATAAAATTGAATTTCGATATATACAAAAAAATTTACGCGTTATACGGTCATGCTATGGCTGAATTATAATTGGTTTGACTTTGAAACTTGATTAAAGAAAAAATATTCAATAAAAAACTTTCTAACCAAGTGGAAGCACTAGATATCAGAGTTACAAATCTAAATTTGAAAGAATTATAATTTTATCCTTCATGGAAAAAAAGTTATGCATTATATGGTGTGCATCACTTTTTTAAAATGTAATTTTATGAAAAAAACTAGTTTTCGTGGGAGATGGAAAAAGAAGTGCAATCTGATTCCAAATTTTTTGAAAAAAATATTTTTAGAATCTACAGAAAAATGTGACAAGACTCTAGTTTGCATCATCTTCAAATTCCTCACGGTTTAGCCACTATAGGTGCATGAATGTGAAGATTTAGTTAAAAATAATAATTTCAGTGTCTAGTTTGGCCAAAAATTATAAACCACTATTGTGGGATCACCCTGTGTCAAGTTGTGCCTTTGGAAATGATCCTAATGACATTGAACTTACTCATGCTCACTCAACTCCTAATGCATGTCCTCCTCGTGATGTTGACAACATTGGAGAAGATGATGACAACATGAATAAGTTCCTAAACAATTGTCTTGACAACTTTGAAGCCAATGCATCCTTTTGGGTGATCCCACAATACTAGTTTACAATTTTTGGCCAAACTAGACACTAAACTGATTTTTTCTAACTAAATCTTCACTTTCGGGCACCTATAGTAGCTAAACTATGAGGAATTTGAAGATGATGCAAACTAGTGATTTGTGACATTTTTTCTATAGATTCTAAATTTTTTTTTCAAAACATTTGGAATCATATTGCACTTCTTTTTCCATCTCCTTCGAAAAATAGTTTTTTTTAGTAAACACCATTTTTAAGGAGTGATGCTCACCGTATACAACATAATTTTTTTTCCATTAAGGATAAAAGGGTATGTGCAGGATCATCATGGAAAAACAGGGCCCTTAAGTGGTAATGAAAATTGAGAAAAATCAAAGTTAGACAACTTGACATAAAAATTTGATAAGTTATCTATATTATTTCAAAAATATGTAAAAATAGAATATGTGGAAAATTGAATGTACTTTCTAAACTACTAAGTTTATTTTTATTTTTTTAAAGTCTATTTGGTGAAAGTTT
>VDFB02125591.1:45371-64609 GCA_007258455.2 Sequoia sempervirens | reverse complement strand
GAAATGAAAAACACTACGTAAATCTTTACTTTTTCAATGCTTTTCTCTAAAATATGCGTGATTTTTTTCACAAATTAAAAAAACCTAATATTAAAATTATATTTTAAAATGACATACTTAAGATTTCAAAAGCTTTGCAAATGTAACAAACATTGGGCTCACCAAAATATGGTGGGAAAAAGGGATATAAGGTCTAAATCACATTTTCTCTTACATTACATTTAGAGAGAACCAAAATTGATCACATACACCCACTTGGATACTAACCTCAATGGAAGAGCCAAAATAGTGGATTAGGGTAACTTTGGTTCTTCTTTTGGGGAGTTGATTAGGAGTTAACTAGATTTGATTATGAAAATGCATGTCTAGGTAAACTATGAAGCTACAATAAATTGATGTAAACATAGATAATTGCAAAATTGAAAGAAATGCACAATAGAATAGTACAATATAGAGACACAGGAACCTAGCATGTAAATTAGGATTCAAATTTCTTGGATAGGGGTGGTGGTACCCTAGTCTAGAGAATATAGATCTCAAGAATCAGTGAACATATCTCAAATGGTCACACTATATAGTTTCTTCTTTCTTGGACTAAGCTTCAAAACTTTTCATGTTGATGATTAACTCTACTTACCCTAATTTGTTAAAGTAGGAGGTTGAAATGCTTGATCTTACAATTAGGTCTTCAATATTCTCCCAAATCCACTTTAGATCTACCACCTACACACAAGATAGGGGAGAAAGGGTTGTGCCATACAAAGGTTTTCCTAAGTCAAACCCTATTTTGGTGTTTCCAACTCCACAACGACTATGATGATGTAAAGAGTGCTTACCCTCAGTTGAGTAGAGGAAATATCGATAAAAAAGTGATAAATGACAAGTGCTACAACTTACCAAGTTCATATATGATTTCCTTGATGGATTCAAGTCATTTTAGTCATCTCATTCAAGGAGAATTGATTTCTTGATTCAAGGTCCTACAAGTGTTAGTACTCACAAAACAAATGAACATAAAACATGAACAAATTCACGTATAAACTTGATGTATTGCAAACATGAATCTTGATTGATAATAAGTGTTGTAAATTTTTCTTATTTTTCTCTTGACCTTTTTGTAGGATGCTCAATTGATATTCAAATTTCCTAGGATTTCAAATGGTGGAAAATATTTGTATTATATGCATTAATACATTTTCCCACAAAATTAATTTTCAAAAGCCGACAAATGAATTTAAATTTATAAATGTTTTTTATTGGAGGTAAAACATGTTTTGGTGGGACCCAAAACCCAATACAACTAGTTTTGAAGGGCTTCATAATCCTGTCTAAGGTAGAAAAGGTGAAAATAAGATAAATCACATACATTCAGTAGCAAAACAACAACAATAATTAATAAGAAGGCATGACTTCTGCAATAGAAAACAACATAGGGACTAGATCCCTAAACAAATAGATTTTAACTAGGACCTAGAAACCTTAAGTGAACATAGAACCCACCAGCATAAGCCAGGCATTAGCAAACCATTTTCTCAAGAGAAACATCACTGAGCCAAGAGAAAAGGGAAACTTAATGGTTGAGAATACCATCAACCCCAAACCCATAATAAAAAAAACCAACAACTCCAAGAGCCCCACCTCAATAGGGGAGTTGGAGAGCACACCAAAACACTGAAGCACATCCATCTTCATGTAGCAACACCCCACCAGAGCCAATCCCACCTCCACCTAAATAAGAGGGATCTCCCCTCTAGAGGAGAAGAAGAGATGAGATCCCAATCCTCCAAATCCTTCACACAACTACCCAAACAACCTCCACCTCGATAGGAGCAAGCTAACTAGAAACTCCACTGAATCTACAACAACCATCTCCACCTCAATAGAAGAGGGTTCTGCCTCAATGGGAGAAGTCTTCACCCCCATAGAAGACCCACCTATAGATCCAAAGAGAACACAAAGACTTTGAAAGGCTAGACCAACATATCCTCTTTTGGCATAGCAGAGTGCAGATATATAGGAAAGAAGAACACACTTCAGCTAACCGGAAAAAACCCAAAGAAATCTAAGCCTTTAGAATAAAAACATAAAGCTTATCAAGTTATCCAAGAAAGAACCTCAAACCCCCACATCAACAACCAGAGAAGCAAGAGGAACAACAATGACCTTGGCAAAGAGGATCCAAGGATGCACATCTAGAGAGAACAAGGCTACAAAACACACTCAACTAGAGAGGCCAAGGCCACAAAAAATATAGCAGCAAAAGGAAACACAGGCCAAATGACCACCAAATGTAGAGTCTCAGACTTAGAGTGAACACAAACAACCAAGTCCCAAGAGGAGTAGGGGACCCCAAACAGGATGGGAATAAGGAGAAGGCCTAGCAAAAAAGAACACCAAGCTACCCCAACACGTCGGTCAGAGCCAGAGATGGGCCAAAACTCCACACAAACAACCAGAGGGAGACACCACCATTCCACAGAGAGGGGACAAAAAGAACCCAACACACTCTAAAAACAAAAACCCCCAAAAGAGAGCCACCAAACACACAATAGGTAGAAATGAAAGACAACCAAAAGGAAGCAAGAAGTAGAACATACCAACATGATGAGCCCCAAGCCATCCTATTATGTCAAATAGGAACATAAATAAGCCCATTCAACAACCAATCTTCCTTAGAGTAGCCAACACACTCCCACACCCACTACAAGGAGAGTAGCTAGAAAAAAACCAAGAAGGGAAACCATAGCCAAACCAAGAGAGGAGGAAAGCCTCCATTCATGCCAAGAACAACAACAAAAACTCCCATCCAACCAAGGATACCCAAGGGGAGAGTCACAAAAATTGCTGCAACAAGAACACAATAGCCTCCTGAACCATCAACCACTGTCAGGGCAAGGAGGGAGAGCATAAGAGGCATATCAACCGCCCAAACGTACCTATCTACATCAACACCATCTCCTTCCTCAACACCATCATCGACTAGGAACTACCCCAAATTGCAGAACTCCAACAAAGACACGATCCAAAGCAACAACACCATGTAGGAATAGAAAAAACTGACACAAAGAGGGAAGAATGAAGTAAAGAATAATAGCCCAAGCCATCAAACCACCTCCCACCAGCCACCATCACCATCATCATTTTATTTAGAGTCTTCATCACCAGCAGAATCAGAGGATTTCAAAACTCTCATCCCATTGCTTCTCCCACCCACACACTCCATTAGATTTAAATTTATAAATGTTAAAATATCAACAATACCATATTTTAAATTGGGCCAAAGTAGGCTAGAAAAGGGTGGTGACACCCTAGTCTAGATCTATGTTGGGAATTTTTCCATCGTTAAATAAATATTAAAAGTTAATTCTCAAATTTATTTTGATTTCCTAATAATGACCAAAAAATAGGAAAATTAAGAGCATAATTAGGTCCAAGCACATAGGGGGAGATAAACCTAGTGCTAAATTATCAAGGGTGATAAGTTAGGATCTCCGTCAGGCGAATCAGCGGACATTTCATCAAAGGCTCATCCGATCGTCGAGATCGAGAAGATCGTCAGATAAATCGCGCGAAATCAAAAATCAAAGTCGAGTGGATCCGGGTCAGTCAGGCAGGATCGTCGAAGATCGTCATCAGGATCGAGAATCTCAGTCAATGAAGAAGGAAGAGGAAGAAGGAAGATGGTGGGATAAAGGGAAAATGGAAGATAAAGGAGAATCGTCGCGAAGATCGTCTCGAGAAACTTAAGCGAAGAGTAAAGATAAAATCGTCGAAGATAAAGATATCGGAAAAACCGACCGAGGAAGATTATAGGAGGAATAAAGGAATGGAAGTCGATGATCGTTTCTTTCGTTAAGTGTTTTATATTATTATTTAAGAACTCTTCAATGCTATAAAAACTCCTACCAATTTTAGCTTGCAATAGGTTTGGTCAATGCGCTTAAAGACTTGGACTATTAATTTTCTTTCACTTCACTCATTATTTACCTTCAATGAAGTTTTTTCAACTTGCATGTCATCAATTTTATACATTTTATAACTATATTTAATAAAATTACAACCAAATTATTATTATAACTATATTTAATAAAATTACAACCAAAATATTACACATATTCATAGCCTTTTGACCATATAATTTTTTTTTATTTGAAAATTTACATTAACATATTTACTTTTACAACCAAAATATTATAAATATTCATAGCCTTTTGACCATATAATTTTTTTATTTTAAAATTTACATTAACATATTTACTTTTAATTTCTTTTACTAATGTTGATGAGGGAGCAAACTCGAGACACAAAATAACACTCACAAAATAGAGAATAATATTTTATTCAAAAATATGGAACTCTTACATGCAGAGGATCTCAAATCCTCGAGCTCTATAATACATGCAAAATTACAGACTTACAAAAAATTACCCAAATTCCCCTTTCGCAGCATGCAAACTCTTTTCCCCAAAAAGTTATCCAAAAATTAGAAACTAGCCCATAAATAGCCCCTTTTCGGTTTGGAGCCAAAAACAATATTCGAGATATGAGTTTTGGCGGTTTGGCGCCAAAATTACAATTTGAAATTCAAATTTAAATTCACATTCGAAAATTAACACATTTCTAAAATATGCACCAACTTTCGGCAGCCATAACTTTTAATCCGACCATCAGATCTTTAATGATAATACCTTTTCGGAAAGCTCTCAAAAAGATGATGTTCCATAGAGTAGGCCTATGGCTGAATACTTTGGGATTTCCACCAATTTTTGGGCCCATCTAGAACCGTTTAGTGCCTCAAACTAGACTTGGAAGGTTTTTCAGGGCAAAAAGCATAAACTGGAACTTGAATAACTTTCAAATCGTGAATGATCTTGACTTGATTCTTTTGCCAAAGTGCTTATTTTTCCGTCCTAAACCTTCCCATAAATTTTTGTCTTCCCACGCCTTCAAATTCACACCTGCTAAAAATAACAGTTGAACAGAAAAAGTAGAAAAACAATTCTGAAAGTTGGAAACTCTTATTCAACAAAAAAGGTATCCAAAAATGCAAAAACATCTACAAAAAACAAACAACATGAACAAAAATGGAAATCATCTTTTTGGGTAATGCAAGATTGCCCTCACACCACTGGATGCTCCTACATCAAATGTTTATATATTTCTCAAATAAATATGTATTTATTTTTCTTTATAAATTTTGATCTATTTATTAACATTTTAAAAAATATAGGATTGTTCTATAGTTCATTTCATACATTAAAAAATATTTTATTATTTTTGTGTAAGGTATGTGATGCACATGCTTACTGATACATTTTTGGAATGCATCCACTTTGAAAAATCACAAAAACAATTATTCAATAAAAAATTACAAAAATTACACAACTTCTAGTACTCACTCTTAGCTATATTTCTACCAATCAATTTTTAAAAATACTAAATGCAATAAAAAATGGGGGGTACACACCAAACACTATTTTATGTTTTAGTGAAAAAATAGGAACACTTTTGTGTGCCCACATTTCACCCTCTTAATCTTAATTATTTTTTAAAAACTCTAGTAGTTTAGAAACTAAATTCAAAGTACTACAAAGAAAATTCTATCTTCAAATTTTGAGCGTATACATCTAAAATTACTCATCCAAATTCAAGTTTAGTTGATTTGAAGAAGAAAAAATGTGGTCACTTTTAACCCCATTTTTGTATATTATTTCCATGCACTTATCCACTATTTTATTTTTTTCTCGTACATCTATTTTCCCACCTTAGGAAGATAGATTGCCCATTCCCCTGTACTATTTAATAACTAATGCATGTTTAGAAAGTTAAGAATGCCTATAAAATTCAATAAACTAGTATATTTTGAGTAGTATATCATAGGATGCCCTCTAATCAAAATATGAAAATAACACTCAATTAAATATTTTTAACCATTCTTTATTCCCATCAACTTTTTAGATTGAGCTTCAATTATACTTTCAACATAAATTTTTTTCACATTTTTCTAAATATGCCCATCAAATTCTATGGCATTCTTAACATAAAGACATTCTTCCTCTACTGTCCATCTTACCACTAATTTTTTCTTTTCATCTATAATTTATTTTTCAAAAACTTTACCAATAATTTATTTTATGATGTCAAACTTTAGCTACAATTTTATGTCCATATCATATTTCCAACTACATATATTACACCTAAATTCTATGATAGGTTTATTTATATTTTCATTTTCCATGATTGAATGAATGAATACTTTGACACCCAATCAATTTAAGAAGTCCTTGATAGATCCTAGTCATCCTCCATTTTTCATTTTTCTTTTATTTTTCTTGTTTATGCAAGATCTAAATATCCATCACCACTTATTGAGGTGAGTTATTAAAATTATCAATCTTGATACCCTAGGACTCTTGTGAAACATCATCTCTAGCATTGCAACTCATTACAATATTTTTGTGAGGTATTCCATTTTTCATTAATAGATGGTACAAATCTTGATATTGAAGGTTGATCTAATGGATCACAAATATTGTTAAAGTACAACATTATATTTTTGCATTTTTATATGTACCATTTATTTCTTTGAGAAAGCTAGGTCTTATCGACATCTCTCACAAATTAGAAATGGCAAAAAAGTGTTCTTGTATTTAAGGTCATGGCTCATTTCCAAAACTTAAACATTAATAGTTATCAATATCATCTATATTTTGTAACAATGAAACCAAACAAATAAAATCAACAAAAATAATTGTAGAATATAGATACCTAGAACCTAGATGTCCCATTACTAAATATTATTTATAACAATTATTTAAACAATTTTGTATGAACATGGTTATAATGGATCGCTTCAGTAGGAAACAGAGTGGAGTAGGAGCTTTGAATTCTTCCTGCAACAATGAGAATGGGAGCTCAGATTAGGAAGAAGATGATGGGGATTCTGGGCTTGTGGTGGGTTTTGGCGGAAACTACATTTCCTCCTTTTGGGTGTGCGCTAGTTTTGGTTTGGTTGATTCTCCTTTGTCTGCTCTCAGTGTTGAGGGCTTCTTTGGTCTTCGACAGTTGCTAGGTGAGCCTAGTGGCTTCTGCTTCTAGTTCGGCCTTTGGTGCTCAAAGGGCTTGGATTTTTTGTTGTTATTGGTCCAATCTGAGCTTATTTTATTGGGTTTGTTCTTGGCATTCTGCTATTTCCTTTGGGTTTTCCTTTTTTGGGCTTGGGGTTGGCTGTTGCCTCTCCTTCCTGGTTTTTTCTCGTTGCAATCCCCTGGCTATTTGAGGTGCTCAGGGGTTTGATTGGCCTTGATAAGTTAATTCTTAATGCTTATATCCTATTTTAGAGGCTTTTGTGGAGTGGTTTTGTGCCCTCCATATTGCTGCAATGGGTGTCAGACTATTTGGTGAGGTCAGCCTCCTATTTGTGGTGTTGATGTGGGTCCCCTTCTAGTTATTGATGATCTCTCTTTTGAAGGGGTTTTTTCTTTTTTTGAAGGATTTGTTCTTTCAACCTTGGACTGGGGTGTGCCTAGTGTTGTTGGCTCATTGGCTCTTGTCTGGAGCTATTATGTTCCCCTCCTGGTATTTTTTTTGAGGGGTTTGTTTTGTTTTTTGGCTTTCGTGTCCTTGCTGGTGGTGTCCCCAGTTGGTTGTGTGCTCTCTTTTGGTTTCTTCTGTTGCTGTGGATGCCTTTCCTCTTGATGAGTTTTCTCTATTTCCCCTTTGGTGGGTGTTGATGGTGGCTCTCAGAGTTGTTTTCTGGAGAGTTGTTTTCTTCCCCCTTTTGGGCTTATAAGTTTGTTTTGTTGGACAAGGTTGTTTTCTTCCAATGGTCTACTGCTATGCTGAGGGATGCCATGTTTTTCCTTGCTCGGGATGTTGCTGCTTTCTTTTGGCTTCTTCAGCTGAGGTCTTCTATGGAGGTGGAGATTTCTCCTTTTGAGGTGGAGCTCTCTTCTATGGAGGTGGAGAGGGGTGTTGGGGACCTAGAGGGAAGTTTGATTTTTTGTGGCTTTGCTCTTCTTGTCATCTTTTCCTATAGAGGGGAACCCTCTCTCCTATTGAGGTGGAGGTTGGGTCGTTGCTTTGGATTGGTTGGCATTGTGTGAAGTCTTATGATCTTCTATGTTATGTGGTTTTTTATAAGACGACATAAGGAAGTTGTAGGAATGTTGTTGGTTTACAATATTTAGTGGTTGGGTGGATTACTGCCTAGAAGAATCAGGCTATTTGCATCTTAGCAAAGGGTTGATGTTGGAATGCTAATGCTAGGGCTGTTGTTGGAATGTTAATGCTAGGTAGTTTTTTATTGGTTTATTTACGCTGATTGTTGCTTGGATGAATCAGTCTATTAAGGGGTCAAGGTCCCTGTTAAAACTTGGTTGTAAAGGGTGTATGGTCCTTTCAAAACCTTTGGGTTCTAGGACATTGTAAACCTAGTTGTTAAAGGGTTCTTGGTCCCTTCAAAACTTTTGTGCATCCTTTGGTGTTGCTATTGTTGGGCTATTGTTGGTTTGTGGTTTACTTTTGTTGCAGCTTGTTTCACTTGGATAGGGTGTTGTCCATCCCCTCAAAACTGACTTGTAGTGGGTTTTGGGTCCCATCAAAACTTGCTTTTCCCCATCAAAAATAATTTTGTTGAACAAAAAAAAATATTATAAGTTAATAAAGAAATTATCACCTTCCTTTTGTTGCCTCTCTAATGTGACCTATAGTTGTCTATAACTCACTACAAATTGAAGTCAAGGTAGCAAGAAAACATTAGGTATTGAAGAAACCAAAGAAAAGAGTCCAAAATAGATTTTTTCAAAGGATGCAAATATTCAATAATTGTATTTATAAAAATTCATATATTGTAAATCTTTGTGTGAAAATTTGACAAATCTCTTGTGATTGTAAAATAGTCCATATAAATGTTGGGTGATTTAAACCATATGATCTTAAATGAATGTTGTGATTTTAAAGATGATTATGACCCCACAATTAAAAAATGGTGTTGTAATGGTATCAACAAAATTGATCCAAATAAACCATAAAATTTGAATGCTACTGAAAAATATGTTGATAAATTTAAACATACCTCCAAAATTTGAACCAATTCCCCATACTAAATGTATAGATTATGGTAAAAAAATATTACTTATTAATACTTCATAAATAAATAAATCACAATTTAACTTGTGCATGATCAATAAATCTAAAAATTTAGATAATTTGAATCTCCAAATAATTGTCACTATATTTGCCAAAACAGAACTGACCAATATAAATCATTTACCCATTGACAAAAATTAAAAAAATATCACTGCAACCAACTCACCCTCGTAGAACTTGGCAGTTTTCTACTTGATCCATTTGTAAGGTTGTATGTATAGTTTCTATTTCGAAGACTATTTTTATGAGTATTCGTTTAAATTCGATTATCCAAACCTATTGAAAATAACGGTCAATATTTGAAAGAAAAAGTGAGCTGCTATTTCTCATAACAGCATTGATCGAGCAGCAGAAATTTCTTCTGCTAAGAAAATCTCTTCAAGTTTTATTGCGAAAATTTTGAGAAAGATTCATTAAAATGACTTTTTTAAGAGAGAAAAAAGCCGTAATTTCCAGCCACGAGCCTGTGCTTGCCCTTCCTGGTTAGGTTTCTGCCTTCAAACCCTAGAACTCACGCAGTAGGTAATCTTCTGCACAGAGTTTGCGACTTCATAGCACGTTTCTCCTCCTCGGTAGGAGAGATCATCAGGGATTTGATTCAGAAAGTAGATTTCATTAACAGGAGAAGGATTCATGAAAAAGAAAAAGATTTTCATAGCCTTCCACCCTCTGCTGATCGATCCATTAAACATTCAGGTACGTCAGTTGACGATGACGGGAACACTCAGGATCTGGTGGGTTTCCCCGCGCCCTGGTTCTTACGCTTATCATCCAGAATGTATGGTACTGGAAGCACATCGGTAGAAGAGTAAAAGACGTCATCTTGACCCAAAGAATTCGTTGATGTTTCCCATTATTAACTAGTGATCTTGTTTGTCTTGCCAATCTATTCATGCCAAGTACGTGTGCTCATTTTGTGGAAAAGACAGGTTTTTATACCAAAAAAATGGTTGGATGTACATTTTCTGGAAGATGTCAATTTTAGGAACAGTAAATACACGCGAACCTCACATCAAATTTCAGTACAGCTGGTGTGTCCTTTGATGAAATGGAGGGGCAAAGCTGTTAGATATAGCTTAGTTCACCTATTAAAAATAGTGTTTATTTGTTTGTTCAGGATTTAAGGTTAATATTTGGGTGAGTGTAAATAAATTAAAAGCGATATTATAATGTTTTTTTTTCATTATAAAAATCAAATTGGAATAATTATTTGAAGTATTTGTGAATGAGGATGATATAATAAGGAATTTCATTATTCAGTACTGTTATTTTGTATTAGCATATTTAAAGACAATTATTAGGATTTCTTTTGTGCAATTATTTTAATTTGATAAAAAATTTTTTTGTAATATTATAGTTTTTGAAATAGATTTGTCAAAAGTTATTAAAAACAAGAAGGTATATCTTTTCAAGTTTGAAACATTGTGTTTGAAAAATTTGTAAATAATTCTTAATCAAAGTTATTTTTTGAAAATTGATATTTGAAAACTAGAGTGTCTTCTATAAAACCTATATTAATTTCATTGTGATGATAGCTTTTGGATTAAATTGTGTATATTTTTCTATGACGTTTGGAATCACACTCATTGATCCATCATCAAGAAGAGGAAAAAATGAAGTAGTAGTGCAGATCAAGCTTAATAAAAGGTGAGGGAGATTAAAAATTTAAGAATATAAGGTCGTCAACTATGTGAATCAAAATGGAGCTCATTAATGACTTCTATCATGTTTGCAATTGTAAGCCCAAACTTTCAGTTGGGAATCCAAATTTTAAAAGTATTTGATCAATTTGATCCATCAATATCAAATATTGAATCTACTTAAAAGTGGATATCCAATCCTTTTGAATATTTGGTAAGATTTGAGCTTTCAATCCTTACTAGATACCTTATAGTTTTTGTGCCTACTAACCTTCTCCACTTACATCCACTCATTTGTTTTGCCTCCTCTCCACCAAAAAATTCACACACCTCAAGCTGACTGAACTTACATCCACTCATTTGTTTTGCCTCCTCTCCACCAAAAAAAATTCACACACCTCAAGCTAACTTCAGTCAGCTCGTGAGTGCAATGACCTAAGCCTACTTGACTGTTAGACTGACCAATCAAACAAGGACACCTGTCAACCATGTGATCCAAGAGTCAGTGTAGAAGGGCTCTCGATCAAAGGTACATTGAAAGACACGGGCTCATGAGCTCCTTTAAAATCAATTACCAATAGTAAAAAAGATCGGACTCTACAAAACTTTCATAAAGTTGTTCTGATTTACAAAACTAGCTGAAGATACAAGCATGCATAATAAATAAGCCCTTCTAAAATTTATTAAACTTGTCATACAATTTAAAGTTTTGGTATAATTCGATGCTGTGGCCAGCCTTTGAAAAAGCTAATTTTTCATATAAGAAATCCAAATGACAATTAGAAGCAACTTAATGGCCACGCTTCTATATGACCAGCAAAATCTAACAGTGAAGAATACTTCTTACAAAATCTTATATTGATCATTGTGCCAGTTGAAGTGTGGTTTTAAACAGGAGGATTGATAACTTATCCAGAGAGAAATACAAGAACCCTCCAAAAGAGTGTGTAACAAAAGACCCAAAGCTCCTTCCTACAATACAGTGCCACGCAGGCCCGTAGCATTCATCAAACTCCTGCAATCAATCATAGATTATATGTATTTAGCTACATTATATTCACAAAAAAACATAATTTATCACTTCATGATTCATTATCATGAAAAAAAAATATTTTTGTGAAATAGTTTCTCTTTTTATTATCTTAGTTTTTAATTAGACAAACAATTAGTTTAGGGTAAGTAGTCTTTTAAAGATTATTTCTAGAATTAATTATGTATGTCTTTTTATTACATTTTGGATCACATTCAACGATCTATTGTTAAAAGAAGAGATTGATCTAAAACATGGATACCCATATACAATTGATTCAAGAGACATTTTTAAAAATATTATACTGTGAAAAACTCATACCAAAACAATAATTTATCGACAATGGCATTCAAGGATCTATTGTTAAAAAGATGAGATTGATCCAAAACATAGATACCCATATACAATTGATTGAAGAAATATTTTGTGAAAAACTCATACCAAAACAATAATCCCACCTGTTTGAGAGCAAAGGCAAGTGTAAAGCAACTAGAGTTAGCTTGCTTCATATCCATGGCATCAAAAGTTTGCCTGGCAAAACGAAATGCTTGGGCTTGCATTAAAGGTGGCATTGCTGCCATCTTCACTTTCACCCTGAACTGAACTGCAACTGCTACAATATTCACGTCTACTGCTTTCATTCTCAAGACTGCAGAAGCCTTCTTCCTCTTTTCTTCTTCTTCTTTCTTCTTAACATTCTTCTCAATACTTAAAGCTGAAGCTCTGCTCTGCAAAGCTTTTCTGTTATGTTCATCTTCCGTATGTGTTAAAGCTGCTGCTATATCCATAGTTTATTTTCTACTAACAGACAGGCAAAAGCTGCTACCTTGGCCATTGTTGTCATAACTTATAACATACGATCTGTCACACATTTCAAGACAAGTTGAGTTGAGTTTGAATTTTGCCTCTAAATTTAGAGGTCTCACGTGAATGCAGGAAAAATTACAGTACAATACGTCCAATCCAGTCTGATCAGTTTCAGAGATTCACTTTAAATCTGATCTTGCCTACTGTCAAATGGAAACTTGCATGGCTTGACCTTCAGAGAGTAAAGACATTGTACGGCTTTTCTGATCAGCTGCCGTAGTCTGCAATTCTAATTTTTTTAACTTTTGATTGACCCGTTTTCAATCCCAAGTTTGAATTTTCTAATGAGATTTATTTGCTTGGGGGTTTCGGTGGGATCTTTAGGATCGAACGTTTGAAATGCTCAGATAAGTTTAAAATGGTTTTCGCACTAAGATAATTTGGTATAAATATATCATTTTTATTAAAAAAATTATGCTTTTTTATTAGTGCAGTCTAGGTGTCAATTAATTATCTTGTATGTCAAAATATTCAAATTGAGTATCTAGGATGTCATATTTAAAGACAAGTATTAGGATATTAATTATTAAAAAAAATCTTCTTTTAAGTTTAAAATGGTTTTCACACTAAGATAATTTGCTATAAATCTATCATTCAATTAAAAGAACTAGGCCCTTTCATTAGTGTACTTTTGTTCGATTAATTATTTTGCATGTATATCTAGAATGCCATATTTAAAAAACAACTGTTAGGATATGAATTATTAAAAAAAGTCTCGAGAGATGAAATCTCAAATATCATCAAATTGTTGCACACCCTTTTAAAAATTGTGTGAACTTAGACACGTTCATCATCATGTGTCTAATCATATTCAAAAGTAGTATTAAATAGATATTTTTCAAAAGGAAACAATAAAATTAATATTTATCAAGCCACTTTTTGAATAATAGTTGAATCAACAAACATATCACAAAGAAACATGGGTTATCAAATTTCACCAAGTAGTCACTTATCCAGTCCCTTGAAACACATTAGTCAATTGACAAGACACCTAACAACAATGATATTGCTTGACTATACCTCCAAATTTATAAATAATGAATGGATAGGCCCAAAACTAGATATATATTATTTGACACCTAACTAGAAAAAGATCACGTATCACGATGGAAACTCATTTCCTTAGAACTCTTAAGATGTCAACATGTGTTATAATTTAAAGCATTACAAAGTGCACCTCATCAACTCATGTAATGAATCACTTTAACAATATGGCATAATCAAATTCGATCTTGTTTGTAGGCATGCAAAAATGTCCATTAGATTATATTTCCTATAGGAAGAAGGGTAGAAACATCCTCATTAATGCACAAAAAACCTTATAGGCACCTAACATCAATGAATTATTGAGCCAATTTAGTACTAGAGCGGTCACCTATAACATAACACTTATTTTTCTCTATTTGTTCAAGCATATGACAAAAGAATTAGAACTTTATTGGTGAAAAACCTTTGTGCATTGTTGTCGCAGTCTAGTTGTCACTAATGTCAAAAGTGTGAGTTTGGTTGTCACTAATGTTAGAAGAATGTTGGGGTTGGTTGTAGTTTGGTTGTCAGTATTGTAGTATGGCTATTTGGTTGCCAGAGTCTTTGTGAGATGCTCTCATCTCTCTGATGTTGTTATGCTCATACAATTTAGAAGTTAGTTTCATATGTTGTCAAAGCATGTGTGATCCAAGTTTCATTTTTTTGATAATATAAGTTGCATTTACAGGGTGTAGTACCCTTTCCACCAAAATCCCCATGAACCAAAGTTCAACAGTTCATATAGTAATATAATAAAAACTAGTAATAGCAGATAGACAAAACACAATCACAACACAAAAAAACAAAGCAAAAAACCCCAAAGAACGGACAAGACCCATGCCATCACCTAGCTAAGTTCTCCCATTCCTCCACGAGGAACTTATAAACATGACCACTGGCTTGGCTAGTACTGAGATCTGCCTCATTCACATTCTTCTTAACTCCTTTAGCACAACAGAGAGAGTGACTGCCAAGTGGTGGATGACTTTAATGGTGAAGCAGGTCAGCTTGTTGATTTTCCTCTCCAAGGTGCAAACGCGGGCCCGTAGTCCTTTGTAGTAATCCTCCTTAGCAACATCCACTAGTATAGTCTCCTCTTCCAAAACCTGATGATTGGAGGAGTCTGGAATGGACTCCTCCTGAATCATCCTATTGAGTTCCAAAAAATGACGTGCTCCCTAAGCATACTCCTTAGTTTCCTCCACTTCCTCCACAATTCCATGCCTATTGTTTGTGTGCTCAATTTCCTATTCAAAACTGCTAGAAATTTCATCAAAGTGGACACCAGGTTTTTGTTTTTCTAGCTGGTTAGAGCACCTGACACTGGTAGGTTCTACACTAGTATCCTTAACCGTGTTCAACAAATTTTCGTCCTCCTCAGAATCTTTAGTTTCATTGTCGCCCTCATCATTTCTAGTGGTGGATTCTTCCACATAGAAAGTGATGCCCTTTTTCTTTGCTTTTCTTCTTTTTTCAAATATGGCCTTGCTAGTCAGTTTTCCCCCCTTCTTTGTAGGAGTATTTTTTAATTCGCATAGCCCAACAAAAGCATTAGTTTGAGCTTTCCCAGGGCTCCCTTTTTTCTTTTTGGCAGGTGGAGTCATTGAAAAGTAACCCTTCTACTCTTTTTGGTTTGTTTGGGCCCTCCTTGTGATTTTGGCTTAATGTTGCCTTGATTTAGTGTTGTAATGTGGATGACACATTCAAATTAAGTCTTGGGCCCTTGTGAACTAATAGATTTAAATGGAACCTTGCTAAAGTGTTGTGAACTGTTGTGACACAATTTCATACTTTTCTAGGGTTTTATCAAATAATTAAACTTAATACACCTATTTTTAATCAAAATCAACATTAATCTTGCCTTATTTGGAGTGTTGTAACACAATTTCACACTTCTCTAGGATTTTCAATAATAATTGGGTTTTCTTATGCTTTAATTGGCCCCATTTTGCATCCACAAGCCTCATTTATTGCATCTTTTCAAAGATAATCCTGACACCAATCAGTAACCAATCATAATTCAGGTTTTTTTTGGCTTGTGTGGCCTAGATTTAGGGATCTAGAACTCATTCGCCACCTTGGGCGAATGGGTCCCACCTGGATTTTTTGGTCTCGAATCAATTTTCACACATTTCTAAGAACTTTTCATTTTTGGTCCCATACATTATGTCTAGTGGGACTCATTCACCACCTTGGGCGAATGAGTCCCTTGTGGCCCAAATTCAAATTTAATTCAAATTTTTGGTGAGATTTTATTCTCCTAGATTTGATGTCGAGTTGTAGTGTTGTAATTTCGAGAATTCTTGCATAATTGAGTATAAATACAAGGTTCTTTCACTCATATTCTCACCTAGCATTCAAGAGAGTTCACAAGAGCATTCAAGATTCTTCAAGGGAAAATTATCAAGCATTTTAGAGTAGCATTCAAGTGCCAATAATCATGTCATTTGTGTGTGATTTGCAAATTTAGGTTGCATATTTCATAAGGAACAAGATTGTAGAAAAGTTGTCAAGTGATCAAAATTGTCAAAGTTGTCATCAAGCCTTGGAGAGCCTTGGAGAAGACCTATAGGTTTCAAATCAGAGATCTAGATCCAAAAATCAGCCAAGAAGAGCATAGTAGACAAGGAAGAACAAACTAAGCTTTGAAAGTTGCAAAAAATCCCAACTAGACTGATTTTCCACTTTTGGCGAATGAGTCCTACCTCCAGTGCATTTTCAGGAATTTGCAGATTTGGATACCCTTTTCACATAAATCTGTTCCCGCACAGTTTCCCTAAAACTGGACTGATTCACCCAGCTTGGTGAATGAGTCCTAATTAGCCTTAACAATATTATTTTCAGTGGTTCAAACCTCTATTTCCCAGGTGCACACTTTTTGTTTAATAGTTTTTTATTGCATTTTATTCATCTTTCTAGGTCATTTAGAGTTAGTTTGCATTCAATTAGGGTTTTTCATTTCATCTAGCATTTCATTATCTTTTCCAAGTCTAAACTTCGTGGTGAACCCCTCATTAGATCATATTCAATCCCTAAGACAACCCTATATTGCAAGATCTCTTTCTCTTTTGCATTGAGATCTCTAGGGTTGTCCTTGAGTGGAATATCTTTGAAAGTGGGTGTGATAGCACTTAATAGCCCTATCTCCCATTTTCTGAAGTTCCATTTTGGTGAACTTGCATTTAGGACATCATAATTCTGATTTGGAGTGCATTTACATCCTAGATTTAGCTTGCATTAGGATTTACATTGGTTAACTCGCATTCTAGGGTTTGAATTATTGCATTAGTGAAAGCTCATTTAGCTTGCATTTTCCACTCAATTTTATTGAAAATTATTCAAATTATGCATTTGCATCTCAGACATAGATCATAAAACATAAAAAAGCATAAAATCCAATTCAAAAATTCTAAAAATTTCAAAAAAATCATCATTGGGACTCATTCGCCACCGTAGGCGAATCAGTCCCCCTGCATATTTTGCATTGCATTTTTTGGCATTTACAGTTCAGATTGTGAGTTTTTGTTTGTTGTTGTTACCTTTTTGTTTCAGTTTGCATACTTTTTGTTTCATTCAATTCATTACATTTAGTTTAAATTCATTCATCTTGTGCATTGCTTAAAATAAAAATTGCATTTACAACATTGTTGCATAGTTTACAATCTAAAATTTGTATTATGGATATGTGCTTTAACAAGATTTAGATGTCATTAAAGTCCTTAGTGGATGTGGGGTGAAGCCACAATAGTGGTTTACAATTCAAGTGAGGAAGGAAAACTCACAAAAAATGACACCAAGGAAAAAAAATTGATTTTGGGGGTTCGTACGAATGTACTGGTTTGATCAAACCCATAAGGGGTTCAGTTGAACTAAGGTTTGAGCAAACCCCTTTGAATTTTTCCACCAAAAAAAAAAAATGCATTGGAAAGGAGTTCGAGCGAACCCCTTTGAATGAGTTCACTTGAACCAGGGTTTGACCGAACCCTGGTTCACTCGAACCCCCCTTATCCCTCATCCCCCCTAAATTTGGTCACTTCAGAGCTTAGGTTGAGGATGAAAATGGAGGAATCTTCACAAACCCAACTCGAATTAGGTAGTCCTCAGAACGATCTATCCAACGAATATAATTTTAATATGTTTTGGTTTTATTATGTATTTGTTTTATTAGTTTTATTAAACATAGGTTTTTCATCAAAAAATGAAGGTGTTTGTTCTGCACATGTGGAAAAATAGTAGATTATCAATTTTTTTTTGGAAAATATGAGTGCACCAGATTTGAAGTCCTCAATCCAAAAAGAATAAAATTGAATTTCGATATATACAAAAAAATTTACGCGTTATACGGTCATGCTATGGCTGAATTATAATTGGTTTGACTTTGAAACTTGATTAAAGAAAAAATATTCAATAAAAAACTTTCTAACCAAGTGGAAGCACTAGATATCAGAGTTACAAATCTAAATTTGAAAGAATTATAATTTTATCCTTCATGGAAAAAAAGTTATGCATTATATGGTGTGCATCACTTTTTTAAAATGTAATTTTATGAAAAAAACTAGTTTTCGTGGGAGATGGAAAAAGAAGTGCAATCTGATTCCAAATTTTTTGAAAAAAATATTTTTAGAATCTACAGAAAAATGTGACAAGACTCTAGTTTGCATCATCTTCAAATTCCTCATGGTTTAGCCACTATAGGTGCATGAATGTGAAGATTTAGTTAAAAATAATAATTTCAGTGTCTAGTTTGGCCAAAAATTATAAACCACTATTGTGGGATCACCCTGTGTCAAGTTGTGCCTTTGGAAATGATCCTAATGACATTGACCTTACTCATGCTCACTCAACTCCTAATGCATGTCCTCCTCGTGATGTTGAAAACATTGGAGAAGATGATGACAACATGAATAAGTTCCTAAACAATTGTCTTGACAACTTTGAAGCCAATGCATCCTTTTGGGTGATCCCACAATACTAGTTTACAATTTTTGGCCAAACTAGACACTAAACTGATTTTTTCTAACTAAATCTTCACTTTCGGGCACCTATAGCAGCTAAACTATGAGGAATTTGAAGATGATGCAAACTAGTGATTTGTGACATTTTTTCTATAGATTCTAAATATTTTTTTTTCAAAACATTTGGAATCATATTGCACTTCTTTTTTCATCTCCTTCGAAAAATAGTTTTTTTTAGTAAACACCATTTTTAAGGAGTGATGCTCACCGTATACAACATAATTTTTTTTCTATTAAGGATAAAAGGGTATGTGCAGGATCATCATGGAAAAAACAGGCCCTTAAGTGGTAATGAAAATTCAGAAAAATCAAAGTTAGACAACTTGACATAAAAATTTGAATAAGTTATCTATATTATTTCAAAAATATGTAAAAATAGAATATGTGGCAAATTGAATGTACTTTCTAAACTACTAAGTTTATTTTATTTTTTTAAAATTCTATTTGATGAAAATTTAAAATTTCAATGAAGTAGTACTTAAATTTCAGGGAAAAAATAAGTAGGTGTCT
>VDFB02125591.1:0-43145 GCA_007258455.2 Sequoia sempervirens | reverse complement strand
CTAAACCTTTATAACCCTCTACCATAAAACCTTAACCCTTAAACCCTAAACCTTTAACCCTTAAACCCTCTACCATCTACCATTAACCTTTAGGTCTATGTGTACACAAATCGGATATCCGATTTGTAGAACTAAAATTATACTGTTACAAGTATCATTTTTTTTTTTCAAATGAATTGGATATCAGATCATAATGGATATTGGATTTGTGGGCCATAGAAAATCCCCATGTGGTCCATTTTGTGCATTCCAATGGACCCTACATTTTGTTTGTAGGCGACACACATGCGGTTTCAGATAGGAAGAGACAAAGATCAAATTTTTGGAGCATCTTCTATTGAAATTTTTCATAAGCAATGATTTTTAGCATCTTTTATGAGGTATAATGGGGAATAGTAGTTGTCGGAAGTAAAAACGTAAGAGAAAGCTTACAAAAGAAGAAATTGAAGCATATAGACAAAGAGATAGAGAAAGTCATAGGAAGAAAAGACAAGGTATGTTAAATATTGGTGAACCTAACCCCTATGGTCTTTCAAGTGAAGAGGAAATTGAAGATGTTCAAGGTGAAAATGTTGGAATTGAATATGTTGAACATGATATTCAAATTAGGAATGGAATTATTGAAATTGATAATGAAAATGTGTGAAAATATTGGATTTGAAGATGTTGAACATGATATTGAAATTGGGAATGAAAATATTGAAATTGATAATGAAAATGTTCAAGGTGAAAATGTTGGATTTGAAGATGTTGAACATGATATTGAAATTGGGAATGAAATTATTCAATTGATATTGAAAATGTTCAAGGTGAAAATGTTGGAAATGAAGATTTTGAACATAATATTGAAGCAAGTGTAAATTATGTTTCACCAAATTACATGAGAAATGAAGAACCTTGTATGGAAGAAAGACATATTCCAATTTCAAGACCTTCAAGAACCCCTAAATGGTTACTTGAATTTGATGAGAACATTATAAACAATTTTGAAGGCAAGAGTTCAACATGAATTGTTCGGTTGTGGGCTAGAACACTTTTCAACCAATATTTTAGTGATAAGACATTGACGAGCAATGCCAAATTTTTGTACAATTGCTAAAGATGCAAAAGATGAGACCTTTGCTAGCCAAATTGAAGATTCGTGTGAACAAGAAGACCAAAAAATTATTGTCAAAAATCTTTTTAATGCTCTCAAGTCTATTGGAAAAGTAACAAGGAAAAGGATAAGACAACCGCCGGAGAGTCATTACAACTGCCCTAGTAAGCCATAAATTGAAAAAGGCTCGCTTTATGAGACAAACTTGTATTGATTTTGACATAAATCATAAAACTTTGGATAGAGCACTTGCAAGAAGAGAAAGAATAGATGATCCTCTTCAAAATGATACATGTGCTTTTTTCGGGAGGCTTCCACATGTTGATAAGAAGCTAACTGATAATGTAAAGCAGGTAACTCAACAATTTTGGCATGATAACTCTAGAGTATCACCCAATGTAAAGGATGTTTTAAAGTTAAGAATTGGCAATTGAGACCATACACCACATCCTAAACATTTCTTGGAATGAAGCCAAACAATGTTGTTAAAATTTTTTATTGAAACACATAAAAATGTGGAAATATTACAAAGGACTTTTGAGGGTTTGAAGCCATTTTATTGTGTGCCTCTTAAGATTCATAATACTTGTTGTTGCAAATACCATGTGGAGTTTTCAATGTACCATGAGCTATTATGCTATATCGATTCTACTTTACATACTAATGAAATGTTGCAGGAGTGTGGTGCAATGCATCTTCTGAAATCATCAAGGGACTTGCTAGATCTATTTTTATGTTCTAGAGATGATGGTTTCTTTTTCTATAGAAATGATGTTTAAATGCAAAGTGCTCACAATGTGGTGGCTTGTCAAATTTTGTTCAATGTTTTCATGAGAGTTCTGAACATGAAATTGGAAAGAAGTTTGTTGAGAAAAAGAGATATGAGATAGTCAAATATACTTTTCAAAGTGGAGGTGAAGGTTCTATATGTGAGTTGGCTACAAAAGAATGCAATGTTGCTGATTTTATTTCAGATTTTAAGGACAATCTTTTCTACAAGTATGCAAGGCATAGTCATAGGTCTCAGTGGTTGGATCAACAATTTAGGATGTGTAAGAACTCTTTTCCGATTGGCACTATTATATCAGTGGTTGATTTTGAAGAAAACTAGACATTGCAACCACAAAACGAGGTACAATCTCAGTATTACAATTCTATTCAGATTGCTATTTTTGTCCACATAATGTTTAGACATGCACCTGATAGTATAGAGGAGGATCGAAAGATAATCAGAGAGTATCATTTTTATATGAGTGATGATAGATCTCACTCATCTGAGTATGTCCAACATTGTTTCGAGAATTTTTTTGAGTTCTTGCAGGAGAATGATATAACATTGGGCCGACATCTAATTTGGTTAGATAATTGCACAGGTCAATTCAAGAATGCTCGTATGTTTTATTGGTTGAGTAGAATGCATGTAGAGAGGGGTCTACCTTATATTTGGAGTTTTTTTGAAGCTGGACATGGGAAAGGGGAGCATGATGGAGCAGGTGCATGTGTAAAGAGAGCTCTAGCTAAGGAGCAATTAAAGATTTCAGGAACAAAATTCAGTGATGCACGTTCTATAGTTGATTGGTGTAGTTCAGAATTGTCACAGGGAGGGACACTTGATTCAACAGTGCGCATATTCTTTTGGTTCATTGAGGAGGGTATAGTGGGAGGTAGATTGGATTGTCATACAATCAAAGATACTTCAAAGATCCATTCATTTCGAAGCTCAGATGCAGGAACATGGACCATTTGGACATGAGAGTTGGCTTGTTTTTGTCAGAGTTGTATTCAGTACGAGTGGGATCAATGCGAGTCAAGTGAGTGGGTGGATACATGGGTACCACAATATCTAACTCCTTTATCTCAAACAATATCCATGACAAATGACACAATGGAAAGTTTAGTTGATTATGACCTGCTTTCAAATCTACTACAGCTAGGACATATTTTTGCAGTTGTTGCACCATAGGGGAATGAAGAGAGATCAGACTATTGGTTGGCTTGATGTGTGTGGGTAAATCATAAGCTAACACAATCGATGGAAGATGATGATGGTTTCATGTATCCTACAGGTTCAGTTGTGGTTGCAGTAACTTGGTTGCTAACATACATGATTAGAAAGAATGACATACCTGCATTTGAAGACTACAAGAAACACAAAACCATTCTCATGTATTCACACCTTGTTATAGCAACAAATGTTAAGTTGTTGAAGCATCATGGTAGACCAAAGAAAAAACAACTATGGACACTTAGTAATGTTGATCATAAAGCAATATTGGATACTCTTAAGCAAAGAGATGACCCTTCAGGCACACTTGAATAGCATGTTTCTTGAATAGTGATATTTTGTATGCACTTTTGCGATATTTTTGGCAAGATTGATCATGGACCTACTATAACAATAGCCAGCTTTGATCCTTTCAAAGAGGTATGTGTATTTTATAGTTTTCATCACCAACTCATCATCATTCAAGTTGTTTAGATTAATATAGATATGTTAGTCTAAGCATATTTTCTATTGTGACAATATAGATTTCTCATTTTCCCACTTTTGCGATATTCCTAACATGATTGATCATGGACCTACTGCAACAATAGCCAACTCTAATCCTTCGAAGAGGTAGGTGTCTTTTATAGTTTGAATCAAAAACTCATCATCATTAAAGCTTTTTAGATTAATATAGATATGTTAGTCTAAGCATCTTTTCTATTGTGACTGTAGTATAGATTTCTCATTTTCCCACTTTTGTGATATTCCTGGCATGATTGATCATGGACCTGCTGCAACAATAGCGAGCTCTGATCCTTTCAAAGAGGTATGCATATTTTACAGTTTGCATCACCAAATCATCATCATTCAGGTTGTTTAGATTAATATAGATATGTTAGTCCAAGCATCTTTTCTATTGTGACAATATAGATTTCTCATTTTCCCACTTTTGTGATATTCTTGGCATGATTGATCATGGACCTGCTGCAGAAATAGCCAACTCTGATCCTTTCAAATAGGTATGCAATAGATTACAACAATATAGATTTTTTATTCTATAGATTGGTTATTCTAAGCTACCTTGATGGTTTGTACAAGTGCTTGTCAGTCTAGAACGTGAACATACTACTATTGTTGAAGACTATGCCCTAAATGCCTCTAATAGGAAAATTTTGTAAAATTTGAATTTTCAAATTGGAAACAATGTAAAATGGTCATAATTGTGTATGGGCATAATCTTTACCCAGTGATGTTTTTTGAAATATGGGTCAAATGTCTGGCATTGTATAAAGGGTATGTTTAAAATGTAAAGAGGTCTATATTTTGGAAACTCATAGGTCTTGTAAAGGGGTCTATTTTTGTACTTAATTGAGTTACAACCGAAGGTTTTCTTCTTGGTTCTTTCCTATCGGTATGCTCATTTGAACCAGGTCCTCTCCCCTACTATCTCTTACTCTATCTCTTACTCAAAGAGTAAGGAGAGAGCTTAACCCATCTATGTTTTTTGAAGAGACATACATATACTAGCAATCACACGTGAAGATGTAATGGGCACATTGATAGGTGCAATATGAAATTATGTATGCTACAATTGAAGTAATTGCAAGAAGTCTTGTTATGGTGAAAGTTTTATTAGAGAATACATAATCATGTTTTCTTAAAGAAGAAGTATTAATAGGTATTAATTTTGAAGTAAATTTAATCTATATGCAAAGCATTTGTAAATCAATATGTGTGTAATTGTAACAGTAAAATTTGTGCATACCATGTCATTTCCCACACAATTTTGTGTCTATTTTGAAGAAATGTCTTGATACATGTACGTAGTGACTCAACATCTAAATTCAAGCTCATCTCTCTAGCCTTTTATCAATTTGCATACTTAAATCACTATACAATTAGCCCTATCCTATTCTTATTCACACACATCTATACATTTACCTTATTTTCCCATTTATCACATTCACCAATGGGTATGCCCTCATTTATCCATTAGCCACCTAGAATTGATTGTTAGCCACTTAGATTTAACTATTAACCCATTCTAGGACACTTCTTCAATTGCAAGGGTGACCTCATGGTCACAAACCTATTCCCTTTCATTTTAAAATTCAAAATTCAAACTTTTGGCTAAGTGGCGTCATTCACCCACTTTGAGTTGACTAAACACATGTTTGGCATAATTTGATGATATACGCTAGCATTAATAACATACAATATATTCATTATAATCATGAAAACATTCATTTATCTTATAGCATTGGAGCAATTAATAGTGAGACATTTTGATTCAATGCAATAAAAATGAGTAACAAATTTGAACATCTATAGTGCTTGCCAACTATTTTTAATCTTGTTTCACTTTTTGGGGATTGATCTAGGAGAACTTGCCTCCCCATGAGAAATCAACAACCCTTATGATATTTCTAAATACCAATTCCCTAGATATTCAAGAGTAGATCAAAGATAAACATTCATACCCTTATCAAACCTTAATTATCAAATACCCCTATCAACCCTTAATTATGTTAGGCTGATTGTGTTTGATTGATTGCATTTACTTAATTATCCTAGGTTAACTTCATAAATAATTTTTTTTTCTTTATATTTTGTTGAGCCCAACCAATCCTACACTTGATCCAACCTTCTTTTAGGGTTTTACATTATTAAGGTTTTCAAATCTACAGTTTTCTAAGTTTACATTCTATTTTCAAATTTGAAATTTCTTATACATCCTTGTACGTCATTGATACATTTTTCTATTAGATTTTGCATTTTTTATGTTAAGATATAGTAAATTATATTCACTTGCAATTTGATGTGTAAATTTCTTGTATTGTTAGAATGAGTACTTGAATGATCATGAGGTGTTGACCATCGTTTCCATCAATGAAATTGACCATCTCTCACATGTAATGCTTGGGAGTTACATTGGGAGAAGTGGATCATCTTTCCATAATGTTATGGGTTCCTACTTAGTTGATATGTTCATAGTGGAGGGCTAGTTTTGGGAATTTATGCTCTCGATGAGTTATTGGTCAAATACATTATCTATTCATGGATTCTATCTTGAGTGCTGTCATAATTACACATTGGGGTGGTTCGTGCTTTTAAACTATCAAGAATGGTTTTGGTGGCAATTAGTTTGGGGAAACCACTTACATGGTTTTATCTTCCCATTGCTTTGTAAATTGGAGGAATTATATGGAGGTTTCATGGGTTATGCAGGTGTACTTAAGGCCTTCAAGGGCTCGAGACAGGTTTGGTTGAAGGAGTTTTTTTCTTTGAATCAATAAAGTTTCAATTGCTCAGTTCATATTTTACTATTTTTCTTGTGTTTTCTGCCTGTACACAAGCCATTCAAGTATTTTTGTATAAAAACTTTATGTAGAAATGTTATTACATGTCTTGACATTATTTCAAGAGTGGAAGGTGTGGAGAACTGGGTTTTGAAATAAAATGAAGAGTTAAAGGTCTAAAAATGGTGGTTTTTTTTCACTTGAAAATAGAGTTTTTACCCTAGGGTTTACAAAAATCTCTGAGATACTAGAAGTTTCTTTTTTTTTCTAAGCATATTGGGGCTTAAATAAAGGTGTCTAAGGTGGTGGTAGAGTCTGAAAGGTTGTGGAAGTGCTACATCCAATAAACCCTCAAGAATTACACTAAAAATAAGGGTTTTTTGATTTGACAATTACAGGTCCATACAAATGGAATCCAATTGTAGAATCTTTGTTTTCTTGGCAATTTATTTGCTGCCCCAAGGTTTCAGGGGTCTGTGTGGTGTTTGAAGGTATGTTGGTTTGCATTTTTGGGCTAATTGAGTAGCTTGTTGAAGGGTGAATGTATAGGAAGTCAACGCTGGTAGTACAAAGGAGTCTATTTTGTTTCTCATATATGTTGTGTAACTTGGATATGGGTGTTTGAATTAGTCATGTGTTCATCTGGTGTTTTAGAAGATTTTAGAGTAATTGGATAAAAACTAGTTTCTCACTATTACAAGGGTTTAAGGGGGTTAAAGATAGAAATGTGTATTTAGTTGCTTGCCAAGTTTTAAGGGAGTTTTGGATTGTCCAAAGAGGTTAGAATAATCTTGTTAGATGACTCAAATAGGTAGGTTGCAAAGAATTTGTGATTGTGCCCTTGTGTCGGCATCAATTTTTCACCTAATTTCACTCGGTCCAATATAGCTCGGAGTGATTCAGCGTATTTGGGTCCAAGAGAGGACCATCCCTAGCGTAAATGTACCCATCTAGACGTGTTGGAATAGTCCATTTGGTCATACGAGTTGCAGAATGAAAGTTGCACCACTTTGCAAATTTACATTGCTTGCATCTAGCAATTTTTCCCTCCACTAAAAAGTCATCACCATAGGAAAACATCTTCGAGATAGAAAAGACCGAGAGAGGTTTTTGTAGATGGTCCCAACATGATCCCAAAGCCTTAGACGAAGATTCTGTAAGCATCATGGTCTTCGAGAAATATACCTTCAAAGATTGCTGCCTTTTAGCACTTTGGACTCTTAAGGGAAATCACTGGTCCAATGTAGCTCGGAGTGATTCGACATATTTGGGTGGAAGAGAGGACCATAACTATAGTAAACGTACCCATCTAGATGTGTTGGAATAGTTCGTTTGGTCGTACGAGTTATAGAATGAAAGTTGCACCACTTTGCAACTTTACACTTCTTGCATTTGGAAACTTTTCCCTCCACTGAAAAGTCATCACCACAGGAAAACGCCTCCGAGATAGCAAAAACCAAGAGATATTTTTATAGATGGTCACAACATAATCTCATAGACTTAGATAGAGAGTCTGCAAGCATCATGGTCTCTTAGAAATATACCTTCAAATATTGCTGCCTTTTAGCACTTTGGACTCTTAAGGGAAATCACCAGTCCAATGTAGCTCAGAGTGATTCAGCGTATTTGGGTGCAAGAGAGGACCATCCCTAGTGTAAACGTACCCAACCAGACATTTTGGAACAGTCCGTTTGGTCATACGAGTTGCGGAATGAAAGTTGCACCACTTTGCAACTTTACACTGCTTGCATCTGGCAACTTTTCCCTCTACTGAAAAGTCATCACCATAGGAAAACGCCTTCGAGATATCAAAAACTGAGAGAGGTTTTTGTAGATGGTCACAACACAATCCCATATCCTTAGACGGAGAGTCTGTAAGCATCACGGTTTTTGAGAAATAGACCTTCAAAGATTGCTTCCTTTTAGCATTTTGGACTCTTAAGGGAAATCGCCGGTCCAATGTAGCTCAGAGTGATTCGGCATATTTGGGTGCAAGAGAAGACCATCCCTAGCGTAAACGTACCCATCCAGACATGTTGGAATAGTCCGTTTGGTCGTATGAGTTGCGGAATGAAAGTTGCACCACTTTGCAACTTTACACTGCTTGCATTTGGCAACTTTTCCCTCCACTGAAAAGTCATCACCACAGGAAAACACCTCCGAGATAGCAAAAATTGAGAGGGGTTTTTGTAGATGGTCCCAACATGATCCCATATCCTTGGATGGAGAGTCTGTAAGCATCACGGCCTCTGAGAAATAGACCTTCAAAGATTGCTGCCTTTTAGCACTTTGGACTCTTAAGGGAAATCGAGGGTCCAATGTAGCTCAGAGTGATTCGGAATATTTGGGTGCAAGAGAGGACCATCCCTAGCATAAACGTACCCATATAGACGTGTTGGAACAGTTTGTTTGGTCGTACGAGTTGCGGAATGAAAGTTGCACCACTTTGCAACTTTACACTGCTTGCATCTCACAACTTTTCCCTCCACTGAAAAGTCATTACCACAAGAAAATGCCTTTGAGATATCAAAAACTGAGAGAGGTTTTTGTAGATGGTCACAACACAATCCCATATCCTTGGACGGAGAGTCTATAACCATCACAATTTTTGAGAAATAGACCTTCAAAGATTGCTTCCTTTTAGCACTTTGGACTCTTAAGTAAAATCGCCAGTCCAATGTAGCTCAGAGTGATTCGGTGTATTTGGGTGCAAGAGAGGACCATCCCTAGCGTAAACATACACATCTAGATGTGTTGGAACAGTCTGTTTGGTCATATGAGTTGCGGAATGAAAGTTGCACCACTTTGCAACTTTACACTGCTTGCATCTGGCAACTTTTCCCTCCACTGAAAAGTCATCACCACAGGAAAACTCCTATGAGATAGAAAAAACCGAGAGAGGTTTTTGTAGATGGTCACAACACAATACCATAGCCTCAGAAGGAGAGTCTGTAAGCATCACAGTCTCTGAGAAATAGACCTTCAAAGATTACTTCCTTTTAGCACTTTGGACTCTTAAGGGAAATCGTTGGTCCAATGTAGCTCAAAGTGATTCGACATATTTGGATGCAAGAGAGGACCATCCCTAGAGTAAACGTACCCATCCAGACGTGTTGGAATATTTTGTTTGGTCGTATGAGTTGCGGAATGAAAGTTGCACCACTTTGCAACTTTACACTGCTTGCATCTGGCAACTTTTCCCTCCACTAAAAAGTCATCACCACAGGAAAACGCCTCCAAAATAGTAGAAATTGAGAGGGGTTTTTGTAGATGGCCCCAACATGATCCCATATCCTTGGACGAAGATTCTGTAACCATGACGGTCTCTCAGAAATAAACCTTCAAAGATTGCTGCCTTTTAGCACTTTGGACTCTTAAGGGAAATCATCGGTCCAATGTAGCTCAGAGTGATTCGACATATTTGGGTGCAAGAGAGGACCATCCCTAGCATAAATGCACCCATCTAGATGTGTTGGAACAGTTTGTTTGGTCGTACGAGTTACGGAATGAAAGTTGCACCACTTTGCAACTTTACACTGCTTGCATCTCACAACTTTTCCCTCCACTGAAAAGTCATCACCACAGGAAAATGCCTTCAAGATATCAAAAAATGAGAGAGGTTTTTGTAGATGGTCACAACCCAATCCCATATCCTTGTACGGAGAGTCTATAAGCATCATGGTTTTTGAGAAATAGACCTTCAAAGATTGCTTCCTTTTAGCACTTTGGACTCTTAAGGGAAATCACCGATCCAATGTAGCTCAGAGTGATTCAGCGTATGTGGGTGCAAGAGAGGACCATCCCTAGCATAAAAATACCCATCCAGATGTGTTGGAACAGTCTGTTTGGTCGTACGAGTTGCAGAATGAAAGTTGCACCACTTTGCAACTTTACACTGCTTGCATTTGGCAACTTTTCCCTCCACTGAAAAGTCATCACCACAGGAAAATTCCTCCGAGATAGCAAAAACTGAGAGAGGTTTTTGTAGATGGTCACAACACAATACAATAGCCTCAGACAGAGAGTCTATAAGCATCATGGTCTCTGAGAAATATACCTTCAAAGATTACTGCCTTTTAGCACTTTGGACTCTTAAGGGAAATCGCCAGTCCAATGTAGCTCAGAGTGATTCAGAATATTTGGGTGCAAGAGAGGACCATCCCTAGTGTAAACGTACCCATCCAAACGTGTTGGAACAGTCCATTTGGTCATACTAGTTGCAGAATGAAAGTTGCACCACTTTTAGAGTGATTTGGCGTATTTGGGTGCAAGAGAGGACCATCCCTAGCATAAACGTACCCATCCAGACGTGTTGGAATAGTCCGTTTGGTCGTACGAGTTGCGGAATGAAAGTTGCACCACTTTGCAAGTTTACACTGCTTGCATCTGACAACTTTTCCCTCCACTAAAAAGTCATCACCATAAGAAAACGCCTTCGAGATATCAAAAACTGAGAGAGGTTTTTGTAGATGGTCACAACACAATCCCATATCCTTGGATGGAGAGTCTGTAAGCATCACGGTTTTTGAGAAATAGACCTTCAAAGATTGCTTCATTTTAGCACTTTGGACTCTTAAGGGAAATCGCCAGTCCAATGTAGCTCAGAGTGATTCGGCCTATTTGGGTGCAAGAGAGGACCATCCCTAGCATAAACATACCCATCCAGATGTGTTGGAATAGTTTGTTTGGTCGTACGAGTTGCAGAATGAAAGTTGCACCACTTTGCAACTTTACACTGCTTGCATCTGACAACTTTTCCCTCCACTGAAAAGTCATCACCACAGGAAAATGCCTCCGACATAGCAAAAACCGAGAGAAATTTTTGTAGATGGTCACAACACAATCCCATAGCCTCAGATGTAGAGTTTGTAAGCATCACAGTCTCCAAGAAATAGACCTTCAAAGATTACTGCCTTTTAGCACTTTGGACTCTTAAGGGAAATCGTTGGTCCAATGTAGCTCAGAGTGATTCGGCGTATTTGGGTGCAAGAGAGGACCATCCCTAGCGTAAACGTACCCATTCAGATGTATTGGAACAATCCGTTTGGTTGTACGTGTTGCGGAATGAAAGTTGCACCACTTTGCAACTTTACACTGCTTGCATCTCACAACTTTTCCCTCAACTGAAAAGTCATCACCACAGGAAAATGCCTCCAAGATAGCAAAAACTGAGGGAGGTTTTTGTAGATGGTCCCAACATGATCCCATATCCTTAGATGGAGATTCTGTAAGCATCATGGTCTCTAAGAAATAGACCTTCAAAGATTGCTGTCTTTTAGCACTTTGGACTCTTAAGGGAAACTAGTGGGCAACATCGTTAACTTCTTCACAAACTTGGTTTGAAGTAATTTCATTCTTTTTTGTACATTTAAAATGGAGTTTTAAGCCTTCCACCCTAAAAGTGACCTCTAAATAACTTCAAACAGCTTAACTACCTCATTCTTATTCATTTGTTTTGCAAACAAGCATTTTCATTCCAAGAGGTTGAGCTTTCATTTTTGCTTGTTGGATTGAATGCGGACTGTGACACAACTTTCTCTTTTCAAAAATTGTTCAACATCATTGAACTAAGAATTTATCACACATTTGCTGGTAAACAAAGGAGTACCACAAACTAAAACACATTACACTTCAGTTCTCATTGACTTGATGTACTCTTCAACATCTCTCTTCTCTAAAAGTGACCTCTAAATCACTTCAAACACCTTAACTATCTCATTCTTATTCATTTGTTTTGCAAACAATCATTTTCATTCCAAGAGGACGAGCTTTCATTTTTGCTTTCAAAGAAAAATCTTCCTATGCCACTGTTACACTACACAAGTAAACCAAGTTTTTTATTGTGGACCTATATTAAGCTACCACTCTCAAGTACCAATGTAATAATGATACAAAATAACTTTTGAGACTGCAAGAAGACATCTGATAACTCTTGAGTGTACTAAAAGAATTCTTATGATTTTTGAAGAATGCTAATAACTCTACTACAGGAAGGTGATGAGAGATTGCTTAGCGATGAAAATCTTGAGGCATCTTATGAGGAAGTCATGCCAACCAAAGAAATGATCAAGCGTGAAGTCACAACTTGCAACCATAGAACTGAACCTACTGAACCTAAAGAAGATGGTTGTGTTGTTGACCGGAAGAGTACTTAAAGTTTCAAAGGGATCCTACTGAACCTAAAGAAGATGGTTGTGTTGCTGACCGGAAGAGCACCTCTGTATGTTGTTTCAGTTGAGGTCTGCAATGAACACTTGTACACACCATAGTATGGTTGTAGCCATTATGGTTGATATTGTGTTGATGCGATATCTAATATCACGATGAGATGATATTCTTCTTTTCACTTATGGTTGTAGCCATAGTATAGGCATCACGATGAGGTGATTTTCCTTGTGCAGCTAGAAGTATCCTTCCTAGCTAAGAGGGATTTCTGATGATTATTGCAGTGTCAGTCATATCCTTCCAGCAATCTCCTCTACATAAGAATAAATTAAATATAGCCAAAGCTATTTAATTTATATATATATATCGATTTGTGATTAATGCTAATTCATCAAGAGATACGAGTTAATGAAGAGGTGCATTTATGAAGAGGCTGACATGCTTGAGGCACAATTTATGTCAAATAATATTTATTATTTTATGAAGGTTGACTTCTATTTTGGAGGCACAATCTTTGAGGAGGCACATTCTTTTTGGAGGCCGACCTATATTGTGAAGATTCACATCTCTCTTAGCTTGTATATATATTAGATACATTTCATTGTTTTGAGAGATACATTTTTCATACATTCCATTTCATATCAAGTGCGAGTTAGTGAGAAACTCTTCAAGTGTAGATCAAGTTATTGTGAGAGGGCTAAAGATTATCATTTGAGAATTACATCATTGTATTGTTGTGTTGGCATCAGTCTATGGTGCATATTATTAGGCCTCATTATTGGCCTTCATTGTAAAGGAGTTTCTATTGTGATTCAATAATATAAGTGATATTATTGGCTGGTTTTTTCTCCCTCAAGAGGAGGGTTTTCCCAAGGTATCTGCTGTGTTATTGTGTTTGATTTAGAATTAATTTTTTGTGCATTAAATCTGATCATAAAACTAACACAAGTAAATGGCTACATAGCGTGTGGAATGAGGGGGCAGCAGGGCTGAGACCCCTTTAAAGTTTGTTTGAGTGCTTTCTTTTCATTTTTTGTGAGTTTTGTGCCAAGTTTCCTCAAAGAAATGTGGTCTCATAGAATTCCATGACAATCTAATGCAATTGATAGCTGCTCCTAGTTATTAGTTATGTAATGTGAAGTAATTGCATAAATGCTTAGGTTGACTTTGTAAAAACTATATTGTTATTGAAATTTTTTCATCTATCAAGAGGGTATGTGCAGGATCATCGCAAAAAAGGCCCTTAAGTGGCAAAAATTTAAAAATCGTGTTAGGAAACTTGACGTAAATATTTGAATAAGTTATCTATATTATTTCAAAAATATGTAAGAATAGAATTTGTAGAAAATTGAATGTAGTTTCTAAAAATACTAGGTTTATTTAAAAATAAATAAAATCTATTTGGTGAAAATTTGAAATTTCAATGCAAGAGTACTTAAATTTCGTGGAAAAAATAAGTAGGTGTCTTTCTGACCACCCTAACCATAATAAAATGATAATATTTTTTTGTAAGATTTTATATATAAGTAGAGGACTCATGTCCGATGTGATGCATATTTTTTGTAATTTTTTCCAAGTAAATAATTTATTATGAATTTTTATTACAACTTTTAAAAAATATAAAAACTCGCCTTTCTCGACCACCTTAACTTGGTCAAAACTTCATGAAATTTAATTTTTCTTTTTTAATCCTATAGTATGTGAAGCATAGAATGTGATGCATGTTTTGGATTCAAAAAATATGATACTGTTTGAAAGTTATAGATGTTTTTCAATCAGCCTATCGATTAAGACTTTAGTCGTAATTCTAATAGAAAATGAATAATAATTATTTATTAAATTCAAATTAAATCATAATTTATATTTTTGGAAAGTTGAGAATCTCCTCTAAAAACCCTTTTCGTTTCATTGATTTTGGGTGAAAAAAAATCGTCAGCCACATACCCCCATAATATTGCCACTTTTTGGCGCACCATGATCCTGCACATACCCAAGCATCTAGTTGTTACTTATGCAATGTGAAGTAATTATTTGAGTTTGAAAGATGTGCAATGCAATGTAATCAACAATATTAATATAAACTACATAATATTTAACCATTCTTTTTATGCTATTGTACATTGATATTTAACCATTGCTCACTTGATTAAATTTTCAAAGAGTTTAATCATGCACATGAGGAGGAAATTAAATTTCAATTGTCAACTTCTATATATATCAAATTATCCAATAATCAAGTGTATGTCCATATACAAAAATGGCATCAACACCAACTCAAACAAAGTTTTACAATATGTGGCATATGCCATCTCAGTATCTATTCAATATTTACATGCCAAAATGTCTATCTCATAGTAAACTACTGGTGGATCATAAAAATGGAGCCTCTTTGAAGCACTCGTTGGCTTTGAAGGTTGCTACACAAGAAAAATTCAAACCACAATTGAGATTAGTTATACTATATAATTTAAAATTGAATAATTAACATAAAAACCAATATAGATTGAATTATAATTGAACTCTAAAATTGAAATCTTGATTACTTGAAATATACATCTCTTCGAAGGGTCAGTTTTCCTAGAATATACCCCTCTCAAAGAACTAACCAAACCAACTTTTGTAACGTTAATCTATATATGTGAACAAAAACATGAAATTGATCCAAGTTAGCATAGAATTGTCAGTAATAAGAACATATTTACCAAGCACAAAATAAAATAAACACATACCTCTTTAGGCTGATCTTTTTCTATATCTACTTTAGGTGTTTGAACACCTCCTCCTTGAGGTGTTCGAAATACCTACTCCTTCAGGTGTTGTGGCACTTATCAACAATGATGTATAGCTCACAACCGCTTGTACATAAAAATCACAAGTACATATGAAACTACGAATCTATGTCAATGTATGCATAATCAATAAAATATCTTATTAATATTAATTCAATCAAATTTGAGTTCAATTACCTTTCCCTTATCTAAAATTGTGCATCCATAGTTTAGAGAGTACTGCACTTCATTCGCACTAGGTGTTTCCTACAAGCAGAGAATAAGATAAACATATAAGTTAATATATAATTTCATTAATGACAATTCAAATGACAAGCAAGTATACAGTAAAAAAATGTAAATGAGTGAGTGCGAAAATACATACTATGTGCGTCTCGAGGCCAAATGAAATGGCCCTAAGGGTGCTATCAGTCACCCATGTGAGCTCCTCCTCAGACATTAACTGTTAAATAGACCATGTAAATAAATATTAGTACTTGATACTATCTCTTATTAATATTCATTTTAAAAAAATGCAAGTTATGAATTTACACCTTAAATGTTACATGTGTAACTACTCCAATGTCCACCTCTCTAGTAGGAGAGGACTCTGTAGGGTGTGCTCCACTCCCCTGCGTGTGATCTACTATAATCTCCACATCTTGGATGTCATAATCAGAAGTGTCTAATGGCTGCTAAGGGGGCTGTACAATAGGACCCAAACATATTTGCTGGCATGTATTGCAAATATGTGGCACACAAATATGTGGACCCAAGGAGGATGATGCAGCAACATTGGATCCATCACCAAGATCACCAGACTATGGTTGAGCTACTGAAGAAGCATGGGAAACCAAAAGACCACTCAAAGAGTGAATGGCCTGGATAGTTTGTGTGGCTGCATCCTCCGTAATATCTGGATGTTGTACTGGAGGTGGCAGGGGAAGGGGAGGACGGGGAACATGTGGGCACCTGACTACTCTAGCTACCCTTGGCCTATCCTGGAGCATACCTCCACCAACGCCCTGGAAGGGTTTAATGTCAAAGTAATTGACATGATGCCCTAACAAAAAATAGCATATAATTTTTTAATAAAGTAAAAAGGTACATCAAGATTATTGTTGGGTGGTTTATCAAAAACCATACACCAATGATCCCAAAAGTTATCTACTATGCCCCTATGCGTGCACCATTTTATAGAAAGTTTTGGTTTGTTAACAATAATTGGCAAACCAGTGCTGGGGTTAATAAATAAAGAGGCTATTTGGGATTTTGTTATTTGGAGATCTTTCACATCATCATAAGACAATCCACATGCATAATATTTCCTCATGGTTTCTCGCCATGAATGAAATGCATTATGTTGGGTGGAGAGGGTTTCTACATTTATAATTATTCTTGTCAATGTGGTTTACATACGGGATAATCAAGGGATTTTCTTATAAACATCACAAATTCCCCTCAATTGCTCCAATTTTTCATGAATTAAGTCTTCAATTGATGGCTGCGGAGGTGGTGGAGCATTTGGTATTTCTGCATTTTGATTCTTAGCTGGTGGATTTTCATTCTCAAATGGTGGAATTTGTGCATTCTCATTCTCGACAGCCATAATGCCTGATTAAAGTTAAAAAATAATTAATCTAAAATTAGACAATATAAATGAAACACTATTTTTAAAACAAAATCCATTAAAAAAATTCATTTTTTTAATCGAAATCCATTCTAAACTCAATTGTTTGATAAAAATTCAATCAAAAACCCTATTTTAAAAAAAAATCCACAAAAAACATTCATTTTTTTTTATCAAAATCCATTCTAAATTCAATTTATTCATAAAAATTCAATCAAAAACCCTATTGTGAAAAAAAATCCACAAAAAACATTCATTTTTTTTATATCAAAATCCATTCTAAACTCAATTTTTTCACAAAAATTCAATCAAAAACCCTATTTTTAAAAAAAATCCACAGAAAACCATATGAAATTATTCAAATCTAAATCAAAATTGAATCAAATCAAATAAAAATAAAAAAACTTACCTTTCCAAATTGGATTTTGCCCAAATCAGATATCGGTTACATGAAGAAGCAATGCATTGTGCGCCCGCGGGTTCTTCACTGTCAAATAACTTTAAAACAGCGACTGACTTTTTTTATATATGCTTTTTGTAAATCAGATATCCGATTTGTAAAACTAGGTTTGGTGTTTGGTATGGTGACACCCGAGCCTAAAAAATTCAACACGTTCTTTTTGCGTTTTTTAGTTGATGAAAGACGTGTTTTTTTCCTCATTGCCACTTTTTGGCCCACCATGATCCTGTACATACCCAAAATTATAATTTTTTCGAATTTAGATTTGTAACTACGATATCTAGTGCTTCCAATTGGTTTCATAATGTTTTATTGAATATTTTTTCCTTAATGGAGTTTCAAAGTCAAACCAATTACAATTTAGACATAGGCGGACTGTATACAACATAATTTTTTTTATATGTATCACAATTCAATTTTTTTTTTGGACCAAAGACATCAATATCTAGTGCACTGATATTTTTAATTTTTTTTTATAATCTGCTATTTTTCCACATTGTAGAATGGAGAGCTTGATTTTTGGTGAAAAACCTATGTTTAATCAAACTAAAAAAATACATAATAAAGCCAAAACATATTAAAATTATATTCGTTGGATAGCTCATTCTGAGGACTACCATCATCCATTTGGGTCTATGATGTCTCCTCCATTTTCATCCTCAATTCAAGATTTGAAGGGAAAAATTCTGGGGTTTTTTGGTGTTAGAGGGGGAGAAGGGGGAAAAGGGGGGTTTGAGAGAACCCCCTTTCCACAACCCTTTCCTTTTCTTTTTTTCCCGAAATGTGGGACCCAAAATTTAATGGGTTCACTCAAAGGGGGTTCTAGCAAACCCCCTTTGGGTTCGCTCGAACCAAATGTTCGTTTGAACCCCCAAAAACCAAATTTTTTGCATGGGGGTATTTTTTGCAATTTTCCTTCCTCACTGGAATTGTAAACTAGTTTTGTGGGTTTACCCTTTTACCCATCCATGAAACAACCAAATCCTCCTACCATAGCACCTCTTGAGATGTTTGGTTACTTACATCCTAAAAAAAAAGTTGAACCTAAGTTCCCTACAATAGGTGAACCTAGTTCCTCTAAACAAGCAAACATTCAACCATTTTATGAGAACAAAGTAACAAACACTTCCATAAATCTTGAAGAAACATATGGAAAAGGGTTCACAATCTTGAGTAAACAAGGATGTGATACAACAAGTGAACATGAGATCCACCAAATCCTAGAGCAAATACAAACTCATGAAACCACAAAGGGATTAGGGTATCAAGATCCCTCTCATAACATAAAGCCTCCTAGAGAATATCGAAGGCTTCACAGTGATGGTACAGTGATCTTTAATTCCCCTCCTGATATGAATTTCCTTCTTCCTAAAGAACAACCAATCGCTCATAACAATGACAAGGATGGGAGGATCACCTTAGATCCCCCTCCACATTCAACTCGAGAAGTTGGTGAATCTAGCAAATGAAAAAGGCCTTACAAATTAAAAAAATAAAGTTTCCTTGTCTACCACCTGAAAGTGAAAGGAGACTACAATTGCTTCTGAACAAAGAACTCATAACATTAACACCAATGAAATATAGACTTGTGTTATATCCTTAAGATGCAAAAATTCCACATTGTCGATACCACAAAACTCTTGGACATAATACTGATGAGTATCGTGCATTCAACTTAGTCTTGAATTTTTTTTACTTCGATGGAAATGACTTCCATCCAGTGATTCCATAGCCTCTCCTTTTCCATGCCTTTTCATATAATGGTTGTAGAAAATTCTATTATCACTATTACATGGCCTTTCCCATCACCTACCTAGGCTCATTCTTGTCTTGCACTCAGTGGGGGAAAGAAGTTGATAGCCTTGTCCTAGTAATGCATTTTCCGTTGTCCCTTAGTTGTGTTTTCCACCTTCCGCTTATACAGATTGAGATTGGGAGGCGAATGACCTACTCATAGGTTGACTTACTTGTGCCTTACTAGTCTTTTGCATTATTTCTTTTTCATTTTCTTTTGTGTGATGGCATGTGCGTAATGTGATCCCCCGTGATGTTTTGTTTGATGTTCTCTCTCTCTTTGTGGCATTCCTCTATTTTTACCTTCATTCTTCTCTATGCCATAAATCTCTTACTTTGTGCTTTTTATCTCTTGTCTTGTGTTTTCCTTTCAGGGATGAGGTAAGGCGTTGAGACATTCATGTCTCTTCCATGTTGACCCAAAATGATTTCCTTTTTATTTTCCTTTTCTTTTTCTCTTTTTTCTTGTGTTTTCCTTTTGGGAATGACACAAGGCATCGAGACATTCATGTTTCTTCCATGTTGACTCGAAAGGTTTTTCTTTGTTTTCGCTCTCTTTATGTCATTCTTCCAATTCTATGTGTATTTAGGGGATGACGAAAGTTCCAAGCTCTCTAAAAACATTCTAGTAAAGAACATACTGACCCCAAATCCATAGATCCCTTATGTGTTTGGTATTTTCATTTTGGGGGAAACTCCTTTCTTTTCCTTTTCTCTTACATGACACAACTTTACTTGGAAACATATGACTTGGCATAGGGATTTCCAAGTTGGCTCTCATGTCTTCTTTATTGTTTGCATTTTTCATTTTCTACTTTAAAGTAATTGCTCACAGTATGGTGTTTAACAATTCCTTTAAAGTTGGGGCATAAATTGGCGTTATTCTTTTGGATTTTTTTTTTCATGGTTCTTGGTGTAGTGTTCTTATTTCATACAATGTGTTTGTCGCTTTGTGGATGACATTGGGTGTAATGTCCTTCAAGAGTGTGATCTATCTTAGAATATTACATTCCTCTTAGTGGCTTGATGCAACACACTGCATCCCCTAAGTTGTTAATTTTCTATTTTTTGATTGGTCATCTCTTGGAGACATTACACACAATGTTCCCTAAGTTAAAAACCTCACATGAACTAAGAAAGAATCCTTTGAACACTCTCTACATGTTGCATGTTGTATTTTTTGTTATATGGCCACCTTGCATAACATAGCTTGCATGCTTGTAAAGCCATTATGTTTGTTCATGAGCTCCAAGCATGCGAAGTTTTTCTTGCCTCATGAAGCTCGAAAATCATTTTTGTGTGGTGCCTTATTAAAGTTATTAGGAGGTATAAATTTGGTATGGTTTGAGTAGAAGCCTGATCCAAGGAATGAATTTCCCCATGTAGCCACCTATGTGTGTGTGTGAGTGCATAACGGCCATGAGTGTATGTGTCTCACCTTCTAGGATTTCTCACCTGGCAGACAGCCTAAAGTTTTGTCGCCTCAGAGTGATTATGCATTTTTAGACAAAAAAACCTAGATCTGATCCACATCATGATGGACAAATGGTTGAAGCTTGATCTGGTTTTCTTTTTTATTTTACCTTTCTTTCATCTTTGATAGTGCTTTCTTGTGCTTTTTTGTTGCTCTTTATATCATTCTCATGTGTGTTCCTTTGTGCCTATGCTGGTTTTCCATGGGATCTTGATCTTGGGGGTTTGATCACCCTATTGATCGTTATCTCATCTTATTGATATTGGTGCATTCAAACCCCTCTTGATGCATGATTGTCTAATTTAGTGCGAGTTTGAAGAAAGTTCATCCTCTCACTAAAGTGGGGGTTAAATGGAGTCACTAAAAAAGTAACCCTTCTACTTTTTTTTGCTTGTTCAGGCCCTCCTTGTGATTTTGGCTTAATATAAACTGCCCTAATTTAGTGTTGTAATATGGATGACACATTCACATTAATTCTTGGGACCTTGTGAACTAATAGATTTTAATGGCACCTTGCTAAAGTGTTGTGAACTATTGTAACACACTTTCACACTTTTCTAGGGTTTTATTAAATAATTAAACTTAATAAACCTATTTTTAATCAAAATTACCATTAATCTTGCCTTATTTGGAGTGTTGTAAAGTGTTGTAACACACTTTCACACTTCTCTAGGCTTGTCATTACTAATTGAGCTTTATTATGCTTTAATTGGCCCAATTTTGCATCCACAAGTCTCATTTATTGCATCTTTTCTAGGATAATCTTGACACCAATCAGTAACCAATCATAACTCAGGTGTTTTTGGCTTGTGTGGCCAATATTTAGGGATCTGGGACTCATTTTCCACCTTGCGCAAATGGGTCCCACCTGGATTTTTTGGCCTCAAACCAGTTTTCACACATTTGTAAGCACTTTTCATTTTTGGTCCCATACATTATTGTGAGTGTCCAATCTACAATTAACTAACTTGAGAAACAACAAAAAAGTGTTAAACATGTTAAAAAATCAAGTAAACACTCCCTACGTGATTCTTTAACGAAATTCAAGAGAAAACATGAAAATAATAACAAACTAACAAAAGATAGCATGCAATCTAAATTGAACTAGCTAAACCTCCATCCCATAGAGGGAGTGGTGCTCCTTTGATGTGGAAAGAAGCCCTTTCCCAATCCCTTTGATATGCTTTGGTGATTGTTGATGATACAAGTGTGAAAATGACTCCAAATGGTAATAACTATGCTTGAAAATGATGAAAGTGATGGATTGCTATGAAATGAAATGCCTATAGTGATAATGCTTGAAGTTGTGGATTCATATTGTGAAAAGGATGCTTCTATTTATAGAAGCCAAGGGTTGAAGAATGAGAGTATTTGATGAATGTGGGATAAAATGGGAGCCAATGAGAATGTGCCAAGTGTCACAATTCTATTGGAGGAAGGTGGAGCACATTTTGGGAAATGTGTGAGTGGAGGAGAATGGAAGAGTAGTAAATGAGAATGGTTGAGGATTTGAAAGGTTGTAAGAGGAATTGAATGAATGTGGTTGAGATTTGAGAGGATGTAAGAGAATTTATTGCATTTGTAAGAGGAGTTATTGAGGATGTGAAAGGTTTTTGAAAACCTTTGGAGGGAAATTGAATGAGAGGTGGTTGACGGGAATATTTCTTGTAATATGTCTTTGTGAGGATAAATAGAGGAATTAGTTAATTAAAAGAAATTAATTTCATATGCAACCTGATTATTTGACCATGGGTTGATTTAAATCTTGAAGAGTTAAAAATTGAAGGATTTATTAATGATGATTAGAAAATGATTTAGGATTAATTAATACAAAATTAATTAATTGGAATGGGTTAGGGGATTGTGACATTTGATTTGATTGATTTAATCAAATGAGAGGATTTAGGGGGATTTAATTAAATGACTTGATTTAATTAAATGTGATGAAAATTAGTTAGAAGAAGGGTGAATTATTCAATAAATTTAATTATTTGATTAATAGCTAAATTGGTAGAATTTAACTAAATAATGCTGATTATTTAATTAATTGATGAATTTGAAGTGATTTGGGAAGAAATGGTGTTAATTTATTGGAATCAGTTGCATAGTATTAATCAAGAATTTTTTGGTGTCTACATTTTCCCCTCTTTGAAGTGAGGTGCCTGCTCTATTGATTCAAAGAATAACACTGCCATAATTAAAATTTAAAAAAAATTCTAATTTTTTGGATGCCCCACTGCTGCCCCAATGAAATAAATTATGCTACTACACTGCCCCCTTGAGAGATCAGGTGAAAATTGTAAAATTAGGTTGATCTCACGAAAAAGGTTCAAGGATTTAGGCATAGAAAATAGCCCGCAGGATGTGAAATTAAGCTCACAATGATGAATACGAGTCAAAACAAGCTTTGTTTGGTAAAAACTAGATTAAATGGGTTCAAAAACCCTAAAAAAATCCTAAAAAAAATAATTTTTTTGCATAAATAGGGTTAAGAGGTTCATTTTCAAATCATTTGCACTCAGCTTCTAGAAACCTTGACTTTTTGCTTTGAGGTGTTGATGGAATGGTGGCTTGTGTGCTCCCCAAACATTGGACAAATTAGGTTTGCGAGTTCCAGCGGCCTCAGGATGTAAGACCCCTGGTACGCCTTTTGAAACTTTTCTCATTTTGCATGATTTTGATGCACTTATTAGGGTCCAAGTAGGTCGATCAAAAGTGATCTTGTAGGTCGACACAATTGTTACGGTCGACATCGCCTTTGTGCATGTCAACTCGTGTTTGCAGCATAGCATTGTGTGACATTAGAGGGTCTTAGAGCCACAGAAAAAATCTTGAATTTCCTTTGTAAGATTGCATCGCACTACCCCAGAAGAGTCTGACATTGCCCCGAAATGTCGACTCGCCTTTGACATATAGCATCGCTTTTGATTTTAGAGCCGATTTTGCAAAATGATAGAGTGTCGCCTTTGCAAAAGCTGACTCGACTTTGGTTTTTGGGGATTTTTTATTTTCAAAAACATGTCAGGTTGCCTAAATTTGATGTCATGGGAATTTTGGATGCACGGGGTCCTACTAGTGCTCCACTCGAAGGAGCACATGAGCCGAATTTTGCGTAGAGCGAGACATTTGATAGATGAGGCATTGTTCTTTCTTGGTTTGATCAGATTCGAACATGTAGCTTAGATGCCAGAGGTGAGGACACACCTTGCAATAATGACAAATTTGGTGGAGAGATGGTGGAGTGAGACCTCCTCATCCCATTTATCGACCGACGAGGCCACCGTGACCCAAGGACGTATGGCGGATCTTGTGGATCCCCATACATGGTGAGCATATTATTTACGATGTGGGAGCTAGAGGTGATGCCATTTTTTAATTATTCAATGTTGACCAGTATGTGACTGATTGTGGGTAGATTGACCTTGCTCGTTATGAGGGGATTGCCCCTAATTTGACCTTGTTTGTTAGAGCACTAATCTTGAGAGTCCTTTTTCCTGACAGAAAAGTGAGAGGCTATAGCATTAGATGGGGGATCATTTGGTCTCACATGATGGAGGATATGATCATCTATGCCTAGGGGCTAGTCGTCATAGCATCATTATATCATGATATGCACCAAGTCATGTACTGTGGGTCTTGCAACATTAGAGTAGGAATTACACTTCATCATGTGTGGGCATATGAGCATACAACCATTTTGAGACCCACCATTGTAGACGTCCAAATAGATTGTGATGATCTTGTGGTTTAGAGGTATGGGGGGGATGACCACCCTTCATTATATAGGAATTACAGGCTTCCCGCACTGGAGGTGGGTCATTGATGAGATGATAGTGTTTCAGTAGAGACTGTGGCTCCACTTTCATAGATGGCATGATGCTGATTCCCAACTTTTCTACTGAAGGCAAACTAAATACATGTAGGGGTGAGAGAATAACATGGTAGAGTGGTACCTCCTAGATAGGGTTTCTCACCAGTTTTGGGAGGTACAGGATGCACCTGATGATGATCAAAGAGCCATATTTTCTTGAAGGACATAGAGATAGTGTGGGGGTAGTGGATTCCTCCCTAGCAGGCCATCAATGATTACAGACAACTAGTGACGATGTCGTGGGTTTATTTTGATGTTCCCGTAGATGCGGGAACCACAGAAGCATATGATGCATATTTTTGGGCTCACACCTCGATTTGATTGACATTACTAGTGGTTCCAATAGTGGGTAGAGGATAGGTCAGAGGACCCTAGATTGGACAAGTTTCCCAGCAGCCAAGTCATAAGGCACAAGACGAACAAGGCAGAGGTACAGGGCACGATGGGAATGATGGAAAAATTCCACTAGTAATGCCACCCATTGTTTAGAGGCCACTAGTACAACCACCTCACTAGCCACACTAGTAGGCACCATGACCACCACCACCAAGTTTCAATCCCAGGGACAAATAGATAGTGGCATTGTAAGCATAGATTCAGATCTTAACAGGGTAGCTGCAACAGGCCCAAGCTCAGATTCAAACCTTGACCTAGGATAGGGATTAGGCATGATAGGAGGTGGTGCAGGAGTGGCAGATGAGACAGGATGTCAATCTCAGGTTGGACTTGGAGCAGGGATGAAGGCAACAGAGCAACAGGTGCAGAGGCAGGCCACAACCCTAGATGAGATGTATGAGCGAGTGATGTAGGAAGCATCATACTATAGAACCTTATATTATAGAGCCGTGGCATAGGAGCAATAAGAGCCTAATTTCTCCTATATCAGTCAGGTTGCTCCTACCATGAATCATCACGCAAGGACATTAGGTAGATCATCAGGGTCTCATCACCAAAGCTGAGGCAACCATCATGTGGACAGACAAAGCGAGGGTAGCTTGGGGCACTAATAGTGCACTAAACACATTTTTTTATTGTACAACCTAATTTATTATGTATATACATTCATTGGCTAAGTTTTGATTAGCCTCTTGTATATTCGATGATGATACTATATATCTAATTTTCTGATTGTATCATGACATTCAACCTTTTTGATATAGATGACCTTGATGCGATTATATGATGTTCAATGGTATTTTATTTTATGTGATGGATGCATATAGTGTTTTTGTTATGATGCTTTATTTTATGATGTGATGTGATCCTATCGATGTATGATATGAATGCACATGGATCTTTATGAATTTATGATAGATGCAAATCTATATTATGTGATATATGTGATGGATGTAATGCAATGACATGTTTGACTCCTTTTTCAGTCTCTTTTGTATATGCGATGTATGTATGTATGATGCAAAAATGTGATGATTATGATAATTATTATATGGTTATGCAATGGATGCTTATGCAAATGTGTGGTTTATGAGATGCTTAGAATAACCAATCTATATTATGATGGATACTGTTTTCTTTTATGATGATATGTGCAGTATGTTGACGGTTTGTGGATGTGGGATGGAAGCAAATATAAATATATTTATTTTTGAATGTCATGATACCATGTTAGTATTAGTATATGGAAAAGATACAAGAGAGATCAACCCTTGAGTTCGAGATGATGCATAAATATGGTGATGATGATGTATTGCTTGTTAGGGACTGGGAAATAAAGGGCTTGTGTTCCTTATTTTTGATAACACACATATATATGATGCATCAAGGTATAGACAACCAGGATTCCATTGTATCTAGTGTGATGGAATTTGACTTGACAATTAGATAGGAGTGTCCCTATTCACACCTGGCATACAAAACCTTATTAGGATGTACTTTAGATATTTCAAACATCTCAAACCAAACATAGAAAAGAAAAACCTTCCTATGTAATAGTAAAAAAGACATCTAAAACACCCTCCCTACAAACCATACGAAGTAAGTATGACCAAGTTATATTACAAGAATATCCAACAGACACAATAGAAAAAAGATAATGGTCAATGCCCCATTCCTTTCTCTCTAAATATTTATGATTAGACATCATCGAGAGGTCATTGGAATGGGTGCAATAAGATAAATCAAAAGAAAAGATCAAGTAAAAAAACAAGCTAATGTTCTTCATACCTCTAGCCAAGACTAAACTATGGTGATGTCTATGTTGATGTCCATTGTAGGAAGGATGCATCCTAGGACATGATGCTATCAAATGATTGTGAGTTTAATTGGATGATTAGGCTATTGATACCAAGAGTTGACCAACTTTTTAACCTACTAACCTAGACATGTGAGACTTTTGACGTTTGAGTTTTCTCTTTCCATTTGCTATACTTGTTTATGATTGTTTTACCAAAGGCTGGGGGTGATGGTCATTTATTATGAGTGGATGTTTATCTTGGGTGAACGTTGAAAATGAGATTAGATGATTTTTTGGTTTTTTGAATGTTTTTGGTATTTTCAAAATGTTCTGAGGCTATTTTTGGTATTTTTGAGGTGTTTTATAAATGTTTTTATTTTCAAATTTTCCAATGTTTTTGTGTTTTCTAAGATTTTGACCAAGAACCTAACCTAAATACCTATCCCAGGGGCCTCAGGGGTTGATCAAAGATTAGATTTTCCTATGTTATACACGCAGAGACCACGTAGTTTGACTGACACAAACTTGTTTATTGATGAGAAATGAACAAATGGATTGCCAATTTATTATGATAGACTCCTAAAAGAATGACCTAATGTGTCTCAAGGGAACATCAATGATGGCCTTGCCTACGTTCAAGCTTAGAGACCTGTAGTTCAACACAACAACTATTTTTTTTTACTTTTTTTGACTTTTTGACTTTTTTTTTGGATTTTTACCATGTTTTGGATGTTTTTGGGTTTTCTAATTTTATGAATGTCTTTGGATTTTCTAATTTTTTGAATGTTTTTGGATTTTCTAATTTTAAAGAAGATTTCAATAATATACATGAATCCGATCCAATGCAGGTATAAGAACATGCCCCCAACGTGATGTGATAGACTACCTCAATATAGGTAGGACAAACTGACCTTTGGAATCATCTGAGTGCAATTAATGGTGAAGCCATCTGTAACCATCACTTTGAATCGATCAACATCTTGTGTCTAAATTCCCCTACGTGCTACAAGCCCCTCATCAATAAAATTATGTGTAACACTTGAGTCAATCAACGCTATCATCCGTTGTCCCTTAAGGACTCCTCTAATGCATAATGACTCATTATTTTGAAAGATATATAGCTAGGAAAGTTTACCCTCCTTTGGTTCCCCCTTTTTAATCACTTCTTGTGTCTGTTCTTCCTCTTTTCACTTAAAATTTGATTGCTAGTCCAAACTTTCAGAAGCACTTTCCTCAGCTAAATAGTATTCTATTTGATGTATTATAGCCCCTTTTCAACATACATGATCCTTAGACCACTTATGTCTACACTTGAAACATAGGCCCTTCTTCCTGAGGTCATTTAGTGTGTCTTCATCAAGCCTTGTGGCTGATTTTTTTTGTTGTGAAGTGTCCTTAGTGAAAGGTGTGTCCATAGTGAAAAGTATTTCCTTAGTTAAATGTCTCTTATCCTTTTTGTGCATCAAAGGTTGGGACTAATTTTTCACTTTAGGGGCAGCCCACTCCATACTTCTTGATTTATTCATGGCCTCCTACAAAGTTGGTGGGTCAAATGCCTTAATTCATCCCTTGAGTAGCTCCACAAGACCTTCATTGAATAAGACCACTATCCATCTCTCTATAATATTGTTGATATGTGTTTTAACACTTTCTCAAGACAAGAAGTGCATAGGTGCACTACCTCTCTTGAAAGGCAATCTTCAACAAGTTGCTAAAAATCACCCCAAGGTCTTTCGAGTTTCAAGTCATGATATGCATGGAATTTCTCAGTTTGGTTTAATGTGATTTTGTAGGAAATCACAAGGTAAAATTATAGATTTAAGCTATAGGGAAGGTGACTCTTAAAATGGAGTTCTTGAGATTGGAAGTTGGTGTGCAAATTGCTACAGGTTCAAACAAGAGTCTTAAACTCCAATTTCAACTTAAGATTTTGCTTTACAATGTGCAATGAGCCTTAACATAGGCCATTTCTAAAAAAAGAAAAAGGGGCAAGGAGGAGAAGAGGTTCCTGGATCTAAAACTAATAGAGAACAGTGATCATGGAGGACCCTACTGTTGAAAAATTTCCTAAAACATAATTTCACCTAACTAGATTACCTCACAGTCTCATGAAATTTGTGCAAGCTTCTAAGGACTGTAGATATTCGACCATTCATTCACCATAACCATGAATAAAAGATACAAGTTTAGAGAAGCTTTTGGATTATGTCTAGACTAACTTTACACAGCTGTATATCATCAATAAACAACAAAAAGTATGGACAAGGAAAGTTGCTAGCACACCGCAAAATTTTTCAAAATCAGTGAACAACATCAACTAATCTACTAAAGCAAGCTAAAACATGTAAATTAGCAAAGAAAATATACTCAAATTAACTAACTATGGGAGAAGAACCATGTAACATGCACTTGAAACTCAAGAATCCAACAAAACCATGAAATTCTATTAAAATTTCAACATGTCAATAAAACAACTCAACTCTCTCTCAAAAATGAGAGACCCCCTATTTATAGTGTTAAAAAAGAAAAATGAATGGCCAGGATTCACTACAAACTAGGATTTCACCTACCCCTAAATATATTACAATTTAAAATTGCATCCTTGTCTTTCCCCTTTTTTGTCTTTTGCTGATTTCCCTTTTCTATAGCCACACTGTGAGGAATTCATCATCAATCACAAGAATTCCTTCATTTCTCTTCACGGTGGCGTACTCTAGAAATTTTCTGATCAATGCATGGAGCTTATCCCATTCCAATATATCAGATTGGATTACTTGAAAATTGAATATCCTTGATTTTTTTGTTACAGTATCCCAGTCCTTTTCAAATTTCTGTGCATTCTTAATTACCTGCTTAGATTGAGGGAAGGCTCAAGCAACAAAGCCCACAAAATCTGACGTTAGTACTTCCATAGTCCCGTTTTCATCTTCTTATGGAAGTAGGGCTTTATCTTCTCAGGATCCAACTCAACTACTGGCACATCGAAGCTTGTCATCAGCTTTATATATTCTTCACAAACAACCCGAACTTCCTTGATCTAATCAATTTCAATCTCCACTTCATGGAGAACCTATTCTAACACCTCTTTTCTATGGTCAAGGCCCAACTTCCACGTCTCCACAAGCCAATGATCATCTTTCACCAAAGAAAATTCCTTTTCCCAAGATCAATCAGGTACCTTGAGGATAGCCTCAAGTTTGGGGTACATGATCCTTTATAGCTCAGGGAAGTCAGTGTAGAACTTCATTTTTCCCTCGAACACTCTTTGCAACTCCAAGAATTTGTTTTCTCTTCTAACTGTACGATCGATGGCCATATTTCCATTGTAGATTACTTGCTTAAACCAAGCCTCCATGGCTTTTTTCCAATTCTTTCTTTTCTCAAGCTAATCAATATGCTCATTGGACAATAATTGTGGTGGCATCAAGGATGTGGTGGGAATCTCTTCCACTGATGACCATTGTTGAATATAGGTTGTCAAATCAGCCACTTGTGCTTTTAGTTCCTCTGAAATATTATCCTTGTGAATCTGATGCACAATGGTAGCAATAGACCCTTGGGGGTGATCCATTTTTTGCTCTCGTATGCTGGTTCCTAGATCAAGGGTGGAAATTTTATAGCTTACCCCTTCTTCATTCATCATTGGGGTGGATATTTACATGGTTCTAGATCTGGAGGCATCCATTGTCATCTGAGATATGACCTTAGGTTTCTTCTCTTTCTTCGTGCTTATCTGGGCTCAGGCCAAGATGGCCTCCAACCTTTCCCTTGGATCCTTTGAGCTTTGGGTCTTCTTTTCCAATTGTTTCTCAAGCCCCTCATGACCACCTTCCTCTTCATGGGTTTGTTGGATCTCAATTTCTTTATTTCCCAGAGCCTCTTGCTTGGTCTTTTCTCCTTCTTCCTCATTAGAATCCCAGATCTACACAATCTCCTTCTGTGAGGACTCAGAGGTAGCATGCTCTTTGGGGCTGTCTTCCCCTTTAGTTTCCTTTTCTTCTTCTTCTTCACACGCTCATGCTCCTCGGGCTATTCTATTTCTAGGTTCTTGTGAATTCGAGACTCTTCTTCAGGTTTGTCTTCTTCTTTCTTTTCCTCTTCTTGTTCTCCTAATAGAGGCATTTCTTCATCATGCTTGGGGCTTCTATCATGCTCCCTAGTTGGAGGTTCAGTATCTTCCTCCATTTTGTCAATTGATTCCTTTTCTTCCTTGGAAGGTGGTTCTTCCACTTCTCCACCATTCTTTAACTATTGAGCTAACTCTTGCATGATATCTGCATCAAAGGTTTCCACAATATATTTGGTGCTAGCATCCTCTTCATCCCCCTCAGAGGATTCTGTCTCTTCACCTTCATGAACCACCTCATCAATTGGTAGGTGTTGGAACTTAGGATTCTCATGGTAATCATCCACTTCCTCCTTGATCTATTTTGTGGCTCCCTTCTCTCTTTGCTCAAATTCTTTTGGTATTTCCATTGTGGCTTTCATCTCTGGTGGTTCAATTGGATGAGTGGAGGCAAGAATATTAGCAAGAATTTGTGCCAAGGTAGCCTGAATAGCTAGGTTCATCACTACTCCTGACAACTCTAGAGGAATGTTTTGCATATTTTGGGAGAAGGCCTCTAGAAGTGAGAGTGTAGGCATTGGAATTATTGTTGTTGCTAGGGGAAGTGATGTTGTTAGAGACATGGAGGTGGAGGAAAGAATAGAGGTGGTGGCAGAAGAAGAGTCAATGGTTACATCCTACATGGTGGGTGGAGAAGAGGCAAGGTGGACCAAGATATCCACCATAGGCAAATAAGTAGCAACCATCGCTTGAGAAGCAGACAAAGGGGAATCAGTGGCTATAACGATAGTATTATCGACATCAAGTAGAGATTGTGGTTGCTCAACCTCTAGTTCCTCTCCTTCATTGAGAGGGTCCTCCTAGATGGTAGGCATCTTTGTGAAACTACCTGAATTCTTTTGTTTTTTGGAAGGTTCTCCCTCTAAAGCGTTTCTCACATACACCTTAGGGTTGGTTTGTTGCTCAACAAATTCTTTGCTCTTCCTTGACCTAGTGGATGAAGGAGATTTTGAAGTCTCTCTTGATGGGGCAACAACTATCCCACTGTCTGTTTCACTTGCAGGCTCCTCCTCAAGCCCCTCATAGGTCAAAGTGACCCCTTGCTGCTTCAATTGGGAAATTTTCACATCAATCCATTCTTTTGTTATAGCCTCGATGGGCTTGGTTAAAATATCTAGGTCATCAACCTCTTGCTCATCTCAGTCAATTAGGGGCAGAGACATATTGTCAACTACATTGTACCGAGGATCCATTACCATATTTTCATCTTCTGCTACCTGATCTAGTAAGGGGAACAAGTTGACCTTCTTTACAAAATATGTTGTCATCCTCATGTAGTGCCTCATTCGCGCTTCATTATCATCCTTGCAGTTAGCCAAAAAATCTTCAACACTATGTAAATGGGCATATTCAACTGTGACCATATTTTTCATCTTACTATAGGGCTCCATTCGTGGTCGGGCAGTGTGGAACCTCAAGTGATACTCCACAAGCTCTTTGTATGAATTTTCAGCACAATGGGATGTGTGGAGTTCATATAGCCCTTGGATGAAGGAGGGGGGGTAAGGAATCCCAACCTTATGAATGTTGCTCAAGAGGGCATGTGCATGACGCAGTTGCCAAGAGAGTTCTAATAGTATTATCCGGTCATTGGGATATCAGGGCAACTTGTATGGTTTTTTTGGAAATCCTTCAACACGAATGTATGTAAACTTTGAAAACTAAATGAACAAGAAGGAAATTTTTTTGAGTAAAGTGTTGGCACTATGGGATATTCTTCTCTCAAATTCACCCCCGAGCAATCTAATAATATGACCTATGAAAGCTTCATTGACTTTGCAATAGTCCCTCTTTAAGTTTCTGAATTGCAATTGAGGGTACTTGTCATAAACCTTCAAATATTTTCCTGGTTCCTCATCAGGAGCTCAAAACAAGTCTCTATATTGCATCTGTTCAGCCAAAGAATAAACCAAGTAAGATGTCATGTAGAACTAGGAGGTATTCTTTACAGCCATAAATTGCTCGTGGAAGCAATCACTGATTATTCCCGCCCAGTAGAACTTGGCTTCTCCATGAAGAATCTCTTCTACTTAGTGCAACATCCATTCTTGGAAGTAGGCCATAGTCAGAAGGCCCATTACTCTACTCAGCAAGGTTACCAAGTCATGGTAATCCTCATAAAAGTCACTGCAAAAGAACTCCTAGGGAACCTTTGCAACACTGCCCCCCATCTCCTTCAACCAGTATTGATTAATAAGTCTTTTGCACTTGAGGGGATCTTGATCCCATATTTCCTTGCCATCATCCTTAGTTGGTACTTCCATCTCTCTAAAGGTAAGGATATGAAAAGTCCTTGTTATTGACTTGGGAGAGATGTCAACCAAAACATTCCCATCTCTTTCTACTATGGTTCTAGTCTCCTCCTAGTATGCCTCCCTGTAGGCCATAACAAGCTTGAGGGCGATGAGGGCAGGAGGGAAGCCTGCAGCTTTAGCCAACCCACTGCTTTTGATGCTCCTTGCACTTTCTGTTATAGGGTTGATCCAGACCATTTGCTTAAATTTATCAATGTCTATGTGTCCAATGTTTGTATCTGTGATATCCTTCCAAGCTGTGGTGACCTTGGAGTTAAGAGGTTCCCCCTGGAACTTGTATTTCATCTGGTATTTGTCTTCTTTCCCACATGGTGCTTTGGGTGTCTTCTTTTGTTTGTCCTTCTCTATGCCCGCCTCTGAGGGTCCTGCACTTGATTCCATAAATCCTGTGGGTGAGAGAAAGGTAAGCACATTCAAACATAAAAGATATAGGAAGGTTAGCCAAATCCTTCAAAATGACGTTAGATCGGATAATTCATCATTCAAAATTCTTAACATATCTTCTAGATTGGCATTAAAATTTGTTAGGAAGGAGTTTGAGCAATTCGGGCTTAGGGGGTCGGACTTCCCTAGGTGGGAAGCTATTTTGGAACAACTGTAGGAGGGACGAAAATCAAGGCACAATGGCTCACCTTTCCCGACCTGCCTTCGAATTTGGTCTACTTGTGGGTTTCATCAAGGAGGTTGCTATATTTTGTCATGTTGGTGAAAGTCATTTTGATGATTAGGGGCATTAGGACCATCATTTGAGCAATCATAAACAAGGAGAAAATTTGTTGTTTGGAGTCTGTCATTAAGAATGACTCTAGCAAGATGATGTCCTGAGGGTAGAGTTTCATTAGGTGGGGTTCGATGTTCTGGAGGGTGGTGGCATCACTCTCTTGTAGCTCACGTATTTCAGGTCGGCATGGACGAGAGGACGTTAGGTGCTTACCATTTGGAACAACAAAAATCATACAGAGGCTCATTGGGAGTAACCTGCCTTGTCGGGTCTGAACGAAGATGGGGCCGCTATGTACACTTTGTTCACTCATCATTGAAAGCTCAACAACAAAGGTGTGATCGGGTTCCTAGCGGAAAAACGATGCAAATAGTTTTCCATTTAGCTCGGTGGGGCTAGATTGGAGTTCCAAATATGACAACCTGATGAAAGAGACCCGCAAAAGGTTGACCACTTAGCAATTTTTGCATTTTTCATTCAAATGACTGTGATGGAGTCGAGTCTCAAAGGGAGGAATGTAAATCATCAAAATACATAAGAGATGACAATCTTACTATAGCAGCCCACGAATGAAGGTCCGCTAGGCAGGACTCAAAAAGGTGTTGGGAACTTGGTCATTTGTAAATGAAGTCAACTAGCAGAGGACTCAGGGACAAAAGGTCTGAAAAGTAGGGTCGTAGAGCCGTAAGAGAAGGAGGTTATGAGAGCAACCCCCGGGACGAAATCCCATGGAGGCGGGCCTAGATGAGTCATTAGATTCCTCATTTTCACTTGAGTTTTGCTAAGTTTTGGGTAGTGAAGGAGAAGCACCCTCCCACGAGGGTAGATACGATGGGGTCATTGGCCACCTTCAAGTTTGACTCAGTTTTCTAACGTCAGCAACAATGATGGGAGTGCACGGTCTGAAAGAGGTGAAAGATCTGGTTTATGAATGGATGTTGAGAGCTCCAGTTCTGCATTTAATGCATGAATCAAGTTTGAGGTTTTCCAAGTTTTTTTGCGATGTGGCTTTTGTGCACCTAAGCTAACCCTAATTGATTTTTTAAGTTTTCTCCCTTTTAGATTTAACTATTCTTTAGAAATCAAAGAAAACACAATGGAAGGGATGCAGGTGGAAACCCTACCTCATAGATCCGATGAAGGAGGTCGAGAAGTGGCAGCAAAGATCTTGAAATAGTAATTGAGAAATGTAGAAGTGATGGCAACACCAGAAGTTGGTTCTTACTCGTTCTGAACAAATGAAAATGACAGTTCAGAGTATACTATTTATAGACATTCCCTCATTAAATGCACCTCATAAATGCGAGTATGGTAGGTCAGAAGGTTGGTGAGTTGTTATTTGAAAATGTCAGTGGGAGCACTAGGACCCACCAGGTAGGTGACATCTGGCTGATGGTTGTTTAGGAGTTTGGTATGAGGAGATGATGCCAAAGGTCTCGTGTCTCGATGATCAAAAGGATGTTAGATGATGTTCGTTCAAAAGCCAACAATAAGGGAAACGATGAACAACCCTGCGAGTCCCAACGAGTGGAGAGCTATCAGAGGAAGGTCATTTGAGATGGCCGTGAGGCAACGAAAACCTGATGGGGGTGGCCCGACAGGGTGGGCCTGATGGGCTCTAGGGACACCAACTTTGGAGAGCCAAGGAAAATAGCCAGTGGGATCCTGCAAAGACTTAGAACTTTGAAAAATTGAGGGGTGGGAAAAAAATGGTTTACTCAAGATGACTCCCTTAAAGCTCACTGACTATTTTGAACACCAAACAAGGGGCACACAAAATGAGGCAGTAACCAAAAGTGACCCAGTGAGGTGAAGGAAAGAGAGGGTCCCCGTTCCGAATGGGGCATGTGTGCTGAAGGCACAACAAATGGAAACTCTAATGGGGAATGCTCCCAAGCATTTTGAGGGTAAATATTCATCCAAAACTCAGAATCTATGGTTTCCTAGACTAGGGGCCAACTTCCAAAAGTGAACTAGGAGAACGAGATCCTTAGCTGAGTCAACCCACAAAACATCTCAGAAGTGTGTGTTTAGTCAGTTCATTCCATTTTCGTAGAAACTGTGGCAAGTGGCATCTAATCCAACCGGGAAAGATACATGAATCATCCAACCCCAAAAGTAACCTGGACATTGCCCCGCTACCAGTCAAGTGTCCATAGCCCCGGCGAAGTTGTCGCTGTGACCCCACGAATATTTCTCTACTGCTAGCCGAGCATCCATAGCCTAGGTAGAGTTATCCAGACACCCATATGGTTGTTGGATTTCATCATTTTCTTTTCTTTTCTTTCTTTTAATACTTCTTCCAATACTTTTCTCTTTTTCTCAACCATGTAAGCATTGAAGCCTACTGTGGGTTTGGGAACCACAATGGTCACTGGAGTAGACTTGAGATTTTTTTCTTGCTAAGTCGTCATAACAACCACTATACAACTCTTTGGAAAAAATTAATGTACGTTTTGTGCTAGATCTGAGAAGAACGTAAAAGGAAAATCCAACCAAGGGTCAGGTTCTAAGTCAAAGTTCAAATGAGGAAGCCATTCCATGGCGGATACCAGAGACCAATAGTTGAGAGTGAATATTTATCTCAAGAACACTAAAAGTGGGTAGCAAAGTGAACTGTTCATTGAACGAGCATGACCACTGTAGCAGAAATGAAGAATGTCCTCATGAAATCAAATAGTTGAGAAATGGGAAAAAATGAGAGTGACGTAAAGCAGTGAGACAAAAGCAAACCAAAAGCGACCTAAACTAACCTATGTACAAGTATTTATAGGAGCAGGTCCAAAGGAGCTCAAGCTTGGAAATAATGCTTTAGGTGATGCCCATTGATAGGAAACAAGACATCTTCACTAGTTAGAGTCTTTAAGCAGAAAGCATTATCTCCAAGGATTTCAGCAATCTGAAAGGGGCCAAGCTAGAGCTTGTTGAATTGTCGTGTCCCCCTTTCTTCTCATGGGCCTTATCCTAGCATAGGACTAGATCATGAATTCTAAAGGCCTTGATTTTGACTCAGCGATCGAACCATCTTTTGGCTATGCCCTAATGTTTGGAGAAATTTTCTAGAGCATGATCATGCACTTCTTCTAGGTGTAACAACGCAGCCAAGCGAGCTTCTCTATGATCCCCTTCTTCATAAAAGTTGTTGATGAACTGGAGGGTGGGGATTTTTAAGTGGATTGGGAATATAGGCTCTAAGCCATAGAAAATATGGAATGGGGAATCACCAAGGGAAGCCTTGTGGCATGTGCAATCTACCCTAAGGGAAAAATGAAGCTAGGTATGCCAGTCCTTGGGATTCCTATCAAGCGGTTTTTTAATCACATTGATGAGGTTCTTAGTGAATTCTGCTAAACTATTGCCCTGGGGATAGTAGTTGGATGAAAACTTGATGGAAATTCCATAGTCAAAGGGCCAACTAGTGAATCTAAGCGAGGAAAATGCAGGGCCATTATCACACATTAATGCATACGAGCAACCAAAACGATTCAAAATAAAGCTTTGAAGAAAATTTGTAACTACCTCTATTGTGCATTACCTACACACAATGGCTTCTATCCATCTAGTACAATAATTGAAAATGGTTAGAATGTACCTGTGTCCTACATATGATGGTGGGATTATCGGACCAATGAAGTCAAGACCCCATTACACAAATGGTCTCACCTCCAGAACTGGTTGCATCAAGACAACAACGTTCCTTTCTTTGGTTGTGGTGGTTTGGCATATATGGCATGTATGAACATGGTTGTGAGCATCTATGAAGATAGTCGACCAATAGTACATCCCACTTGTAAGATTTGATGAGCGGTTGAGGGACCAAATCCATGACCAGTGCCAAATTTTTCATGAAATTCATTTAAGACCTGATCTGCTTCTTCTTTTCCTAGGCATCTTAGATAGACAACTTCATGATTCCTTTTGTATAATATAGATCCCTACAACTTGTAGCTGCTACTTTTCAGGTAGAAAGCACATTTTTGAACTCCCTACAGGTGAGGTGGGCACTTGTGGTTCAAAAAATAGTAGATGATGTCATCATACCATTCCCTTGGGGAAATGTCTTCAAGCTGGTATTGCTAAAGTATAAGTTCATGTCTTGCTTCAACTATTGTCTCAACTATCATTCGAGTGAGTTCCTATTCTCATACAAATTTCATTGGGTAAATTTCCATGTCGTATTCCTGCAACAATGTAACCCACTTGGCTCTTCATTCTCCCAACTTATTTTGCATGAGTAGTGTCTTCACTGCTAGGTCGGGAACAATGGAAAACACCTTACTGTGCAAGATGTAATGCTTGAACTTCTTATCTCATATGACAAGAGCATATGCTTTCTTTTCCACATTGTGATATCTTAATTTGACATTTTTCAAGGGAGCACTCATGAAGGCGATTGGGTGCTCATTTCCATCATTGTCCTTTTGAGTCAGGATGCTGGCACATGAGTGATTTGAGGAAAATGAATAGATGTAGAAGGGCTTCAGGTAGTCTGGGCTAACTAGGATAGGTGCCTCAAAAATAGCTTTCTTAATCTCTTTGAAGGCTTGCTTTTCTTTTGGGGTCCACTCAATCTTAGCATCTTTTTTTAACATGGCATTGAGTGGCTTGACAATTTTAGCAAATCCTGTGGTGAACTTCCTAACAAAATTTATCTTTCCGAAGAAAGACTTCAATTATTTCTTGTTGTCTGGCAGTTGAATCTTTAGCAGGGATTGGATGTGCTCAAGATCTATAGAAATTCCTCATTTTGAAATAACATGGCTAAGAAACTTTCCTTCAGTGACTCTGAAGATGCATTTCTTCAAGTTAAGAGAAACTCCAAATTCTCAGCACCTCTAGAAGACTTTGCATAAGTTGGAGACATGATCACTTTGCTTCTTTGAAAACATGGTCAAATCATCCATGTGGATGATGATTATGCACTTTTCAATCAGATCCTTGAAGGCGATGTCATGGAACGCTAGAAAGTGGTGTTGGCATTGATGAGCCTGAAATGCATTCTTTTGTATGCAAAGGTGCCGCACTTGGTGGTGAACATTGTCTTGTGGCGATCTTTGTACTGCACCATTACCTGATTGTACCCAGAGTACCCGTGAAGGAAGGACATCATCTACAATCCATTGACAATTTACAATACCACATCCAATGAAGGCACTGAATAGTTGTCTTTCTTTGAAGCTCTGTTCAGATTGTGAAGTCCACACACAATCTGATTTCTCAGTTCTTTTTCCTAACTAGGACCAAATTTTCCACCCACGTGGAGTGCCTGACTGGAAAGATGATTCTGGCTAAAAGCAATTTCTACACTTCTTTGTAAATAATAGGCTCCAACAAGGTGTTGATGGGGTGTTGTCTTTAGTGGAATGGATGTACATCAGGCTTGAGAGGGATGGTATGTGTGATGGTGGAGGTATCATAGGTTTTCAAATCTTCATAGCTCGATGCTACCACATCATGATACTTTTGCAAAGCATCAAAGATTCCTTTCTTTTCTTCTATAGTACAGACCTTGCCAATGAACACAATTTTGGCTTCCTCAGCTATTCCAAGGTTGTGTGTGTTTTATTAGTTGTTTATGGCATCCTTCTTTGTTTGCTGATCATGATCTCTGATCTGATCTAAGTCAAATATGCATTCAATTTGAACCATACCTCATGGAATTGTGTTGGTTTTGAGGTTGATGACCCCTTCTATAACTAATTTAGCTTCTTCTGGATCAACTTCATCAATTATTAGGGTTGCAAACACGTCTAAACTTGTAATAAACTCCAGGATGTGCTTATCATAATTGAATACATGGAAATGAGTGATATTGTCTAGGACAAATGGGGTTGAGGTCAACTCAACAGTGAATCTCTTGAGTTCAGATAAAGACAAGGGTTGTAGTGTGCTGGAAAATAGAGCAAAAGCATCAACAGTATGATTTTGAGAATGCGGGATGAGCTATATATTAAATGCATCTAGACTTTCTAAGAGATCCTAGACTCTATGCCTATAGTTTTCAAGCCTTATGTCATGGCATGAGTACAATTTTCTGACTTGTTTAACCACTAATTTTGAATCACCAAAAACTTGTAGCATTTTAACATTCTTTTTAAAGCCATTAAAAGACCATGTACCAAAGCTTCATACTCTGCTACATTATTGGTGCAATAAAATTGAAGCCTATGGGTAGCAAAATAAGTCTTACCCATGGGGCTGATGAGTTTGAATCTGGCTCCAACTCCCTGCTTGGACTTGGATTCATCAAAGCGTAGGGTCCAAAACTTGGAAGGCTCTTTGACGCTAGGGCCAATGATGCGTGCATTCACTTTTGGCCGTGTGCTTGCATCTACAACCTTCGAAGTAGGCATTGGTTTAATATGATTGGGGGTAGGTTGCCCTGTTGGCATCTCCTTTTGGGGAGAAACTAATCTTTTTATATGTTCCACTACTATTTAGCACAAGCAACATTCAAACTTGGAGTGGGCAACATTGTGAACTCTGCACCATCTTGGAAACAAGAGGTCCTGGAAGTCCATCCTTGCTCCTAGACTAAGTTGATCTTGTATGCATTTCTCCATGAAGTCTTGGAATCTATCCAACAATCCTAAATTACCATCTTCATAAGGCTCTTCCTCTTCTGATACCACTAACATTTCAATGCTCTGAGGTGCATAGGTGAGGTTGGTCAGAGGAATGTAGTGCACAGGGAAGACCTATGCAACTTGTTGTTCTTCTTGAGGCTCCAATTCTTCCTGATAAGTAAAGGGGCAATAATTTCCCAATTATGTTTCAGCAAACAACACCTCATTGATGTTGTTGTACTTTGTGATAATAAACTTCATGCATGGTTCCCAATCTATTTGAATCTAATTTGGTAGCTCTTTTCATGGCAACCACATGTGAGAGAAATTTGTTGTGGCATACCCACTCAATGCATGGGTAAAGTTCTGTCCCAGGATAATTCTGTATGTGTCGGGAATATCCGCAACTTGGATGTCAATAACTTGTTGTACCCTTGGGTCTACAACAATCTGCATTGGGATACAATTGATCTCCCCAACAATGTTAACCTCCTTTTTTTCCAACTAAGTCACTTTTTTCTTGAAGGTGTGGGAGTAATCCCAAGGGATTTACACACTGCCAGAGGCATGACATTGGCTAATACCCCAGAGTCAATCAGACAATTGTGCAAATTCTTTTTTAATACCCAGATGGTGGTGAGAAAGGGTGGTGTTTCCAAATTTCCTTGGGATAGGTTCATAGGCGTGTCCACCTAAGCTACTTGAGCTTTGTTCTTATTGTCGGCTTTATCCTTAGTATGTATAGAGGGCTAGTCCTTGGGGTTTTGCCTATTGTTCTAATCTACTTCCTTTGTAGGCTGCCTACCCATCAACTGATTTTGAGGTGGATCGGCCTTCTTTCCATGAATTTGCTGAATAATGGGTTCACTTGGAGGGTCTTCAAAAGAGAATCTCTTGACTAGTATTTCTTGTGTTGCCTTAGAGGAAGGAGTCCCATTAATAAATCTAAAGAAGGCATGCCTAACTATAGGAACCTTAAGTAACTCAAAGGCAGACAAACTAATTTTCATCTTCTTGAACTCCTTGGCAATATATTTTACCATTTGTTCAATTTTAGTTTTGAAGGCTCTGCCTATGGCAGAGCTAGCGGGTTGGGCTTGTGTTTGTCTTGACTAATTTTGGCATTGACCTTGAGGTTGGTTTTGTGGCTAGTTTTGAGGCTAATTTAATGGCCTATTCTTGTTGAGGTATTGAGTGGGCACATGAGGAAAACTAGGATTATTGTTGGAATTGAGGTCAGGTGGGATGCTAAAATTATTGGGCAGAGTGGAAGTAGTAAAAGGTCCACCTACCTGCCTATTCCTAAGGTAGTAGGGAGTCACTCTTTGGTGGAACATGTGAACCTCATCTACATATGGTTCTTCCTCATCTAATGGACCATTATCTACTGAAGCAAAATGTAGAGACAAATTTTCTTCTCTACTTACCTCTTGTACTTCTTCCTCTTTTGGTCGAGCATCCTCGCATTCTGAGACATTGTTCTCACTTTGTGGGAATAGTGCTAGATTGAACACAAGACAGGAGGAATCATAGGGATCTAATGGGACTATCTCACAACATCCGACATTGTCCACAACATTCTAAACTTTGACTTGGAAGATTTCTACAGTTGTTAGGAACTCGGTGCAGTCCAACTCATAGTGCCTATTTATTTTGTGAATCTGTCACCATCCAGATAGAGCTGCTTTAGCAAGGTAGACACTAGTAGTTGTCTTTTCAGCATTTGCAAGCTGGTCAAGCAGAGTAGGAACACATCCATTGTTGGGCCTAGTATTCCATGTCTTGTTTTGTCTTTGGGCTGGTCTCCTTTCAAAATTTTGATTAGAATTATGTCCTCTTTCATAACTTTGTCCCGAGGAAGGCCCTACATCATAGTTGTCCCTGTTTTCTCTTTTGAGGTTGGATTGAATGCTCTGCTAGGAAGCTTGTAATTGACTATTCTAATTTCTTAGGTGTGTCATCTTCATGGACATTTTTTTTATCATTTCAGTCAGCTCATCAAGTTAATATTTCTCGATGTTACTTGGCTATGAAACTTGATTTTTAAGGAAAACGGGCAGGGTAGTTGATTTATTTTGTTGTGCTAGAGGAAATTATAGTCCCTACAGGTATAATGGTGTTTGAGGCTACTGAGAGTACACCTACTATTGTTGGGGAGCCTGGGAGTAGGTTTGCTATTATTAAGGCTGCAAGTAATGAGGCACTGGGGGTTCTTGGTTCATCAGCTATCCTGAATGTGAGACTATGGACAGCTAAGGCACCTAGTTCATAAGAGGTGTCTTATGAGCGAATGCTTGGTTGATCCCTTGAACTTGCATCGAATGAGCCACTAGACCCAAGGAGGGAAGTTGATTAGAAATGTTTTTCCCCAATTCAGTACTAGCAATAATTGCCTCGATGTAAGCATCTACTGACCAAGTTGGAGCTGGTCACATTCTTTTCACTAATGCAGTTGTGAGATTATCCAATGCTACATAGTAAACTGGTAGGAAAACAACATCATTGAGCACATATGGGGTCGGTAACCTTGTATAGGCTTGGTGAAATTGATCATTGAAGGAGTTGATCGACTCATTGACTTTCTGACAAACTGATGTGAATTGTCGATATAGCTCTAAAGGGCTGATCAAGATCTTGTACTTTTGAAAGAAGGCATTCATCATCAAATCCCAAGATGTA